>VDFB02071695.1:0-96864 GCA_007258455.2 Sequoia sempervirens
AATTTCAACTTTGTGTTTTCTCATCTCCTAATGAATTTGCAGTTTTGGGAGCTAGACTATCTCGATGATCTAGCTATCAGATTCCCTAAATAGCTTGTTGAATTCTAAGGAGGGTGCTTTGGATGCAATGTCACCTGAAAAGTTGATTTAGGGCCTCAAAAGCTTGGGCACCCCTGGCTACCTAGAGCGCCCCTGGCTACCTAGGGCACCCATGTTATCTAGACTTGGTCTCTTTTTTGGATTTCAACTTTTACACTTGCTTTCTGATCATCTGATGAACTCTCGTTTCTGGATGATCAAGGCATCTGATGAACTGATGGTTGGACTCGTTGGGTTGCTGCTTCAAATTTGAAGAAATCATGTTGTTGGCTTCGACTGCAAATTCACCCATTTACCTTCAAAATCTTGGGCACCCTTCTCCTTTTGGGGCACCCACTAGGGCGCCCACCATTACCAGACTTTTCACAAGATTTTCAATCTTCAAACTTGAACATTCATGTTATACCCTCCGTTTGATCTAGATTCGTCGATGATTAACAGGTCTGATGATCTGACGAAGACATCCACTACAAAGCTGGTAGAATCCTGAAGACAATGAGCATATTAGCAAACCCTAATTGCTAGGTTAGGCCTTACAAAAGGCAAGGCACCTATCTTCTTCTATGGCACCCAAGTTCTCCAGACTTGAATATTTTATGATGATTTCATGATTTGCATTATGCTTCTTGATTGAGACCTCTCCGTTTAATCCTGAATTCCAGATGACTAATTCATCGAATGACTGCGCCGATGGACTCACTATGGAGCTGAGAAGATTCTGAGCAACAATGTCTAGAAGCACAAACCCTAATTTCATCATTCGATCTCTTGAAAAGTTGGTCGCCTATCCGCTTCTGGGGCGCCTATTAGATTTATGATCAGATGTAAAACTCAGAAATTTAATTCAAAATCAGACACAATAACACAACATATACCGTGGGAAAACCCTCTACTTGAGGGAGAAAAACCCAGCAACAAAGATCTCTCTTATATGTATAAATAATGGCAACAATTCTCTTTACAATGAGGCCAATCAAAAGGCCAATATTCGGCACCAACACTAGATGCAATGACAGATAATACTCTGCACCTCCTTGATATCTAAATCTGCCCTTGAAGAAATTTGTGATCTGCTCTTTATGAAATTCACACTTGAATGAAGGAATGAATCGAACTTGCTTGATGAATGAAAGGATGGAAATGACCTTGTAAAAATACAAAATGAGAGAGGTCGCAGCTATTCATGTACAAGATTGGCCACAATACGAAAACATAATTACAAATATAAGAAGCGAATTACAAGGAAGGTCGGCCCAATTATATTGTTGCCAGTGTCATTACTCTTCTTTAATTTTCTCAACAAATAAAATGGCCGATGCATTATGTAAATTTATGTTGTTTCGTATGACTCAAAGGATGGGCACAGTTTGCTATAACTTTACATCAACACTCCTCTCATTAGGAGGAATACTTCCAGTTGTACAAGACACATCACCTCATCGTGATGTCAACCACTATGGCTACTCCCATATGTGAAAAAAAATGAACATATCACCTCATCATGATATCAACCATCATGGCTACTCCCATGTTGGTAAATGAACATATCACCTCATTGTGATATCAGCAAAGATCATGGCTACTCCATGTGAGTAATGCACCAGAACCGGAATCACTCAAGCGTGATGTAAGTCGCTATAGTGATATTCACCATGGCTGCTCGGAGGGTGAGCACAAGTACAAGAAAAATCATCACGGACTCTCTCACATGATGTTGTCATGGATTCACACACATGACATCCACCATGGCTCTCCCAGAGGGTGGAAACAAGGGCTTTCACCTCAAATATCTCTGAAAGAGAAATGCATTAACAAGGGCTCGCACCTCAAATCTCTCACAGAGAGAAATGCATTAAGAAGATCATTGATACTGAGAATCCATCTCAATTATGGCTTCATTCTCCACCATACCAAGCTTGTCTCAAAAGTACACAAACTTTATCCTATAGAGAGGCTTGGTGAGAATATCCGTCGTCTGCTCATCAGTGCTAATATACTTAATTTCCTCAATGCCATATCTGAGATATGAGTATTTGATCTCAACATATTTAGTTTGTCATGAAACACTGATTCTGTGAGCTTCACATAGCACGATTATCTGCGTAATGAATGACAATTGTCATCGATTGTCAAGTAATCATAAGAAGCTTCTGATCACACTATTTCCTCAGGCTGCCATACAATTTCCGCAATATACTCAGCCTCTGGAGTGCCAGTGCCATGAAAATTGCTTCTACTCACCAATATATCGCCGCGAGACCCACAAGTGACAACATCGGAGAGTTCTCTTACGTCGATGGCCTGCTAATCAGTCAGTATATCCATGCAACTTCAAGTCCACACTAGAAGAATATCTCAAGCCATACCCAACTATCCCACGCAAGTATCTCAAGATATGCTTTGCTGCAACTAGATGTATTTTCCTTGGTTCCAACATGAACTAACTAAGTGCACTCCTTTGCCAAATGCTCAGCTAATATTGACCTGAATTACAACAACCAGTCAATCAGCTACACCATGCATCATGGGATCACTGAGATAAGACAGCCACAGCCTCTTTTAGCCAGCCATTTCTCATGAGGGGTATAGATGTGGTTGCAATCCATCATGCAAATCTTTGAGAATGTCAATGAAGTATGCTTCCTTGACTGAGAATAATCTCATCCTAGCTACTGCCATCATCCTAAACCAAGGAAGTAGTGCATAAGACCAAGATCCTTCATTTCAAATTCAAAAGCTCACTCCTTCTTGCATTTGATAATGAGTTGATCTTCGCCGGTAAGAATTAAATCAACATAAAGAACCAAGATTAATGCTTCACCATCAATTATCTTGAAGTATAGGTTTGAATCAACATCATTCTTGGAGAAACCCAAGCTCATCAAGTATCGATCAATTCTTTCATACCAAGTAGGAGGAACCTGCTTAGGGTCGTACAAAGCCTTCTTCAACCTGCAAACATGAGACTCTGTGCCATGAACCTCGAAGCCATCAAGTTGCTCAATATATACCTCTTCCTCGATTACACCATTTAGAAATGTTGTCGTCACGTGTAGAAACCCTTGTTTCCCCTATTTTCTGAATATGACTGTTTTTTGTTTGTTTTTGTGATTTTTGGTTTTTTTTGTGTTTTTGCATGAAATAAAGAACAATGCGATTTTTGCAAGAAAGTGATATAAAATTTTAAATAAAATCATATAACTCTGGAATGGATAAAATCTATTGAGAATACCGATGCCAAACTATTTATTGAACTTCTGGAATGATCACAAATAAGATCCAATAACATGCAAGTAAAAAGGCAACGATATTTTTATGAAAACCTGGTATTTGCAGCAATAAATGATCTTCAAGAAAATGTACGGCTGAAAAGAATATCCACTTTCTCCTTCTGTTAATGACTACAAATGATGCTGGGAAGATGTGCGCCTCCAGTGAAGAAGTCAGACTGCCAACAAAGATGGCGATTTGCTCAAGAAAGGAAAGTACGGCCTTAATGATAATAGCACGGCCTGCAGCTGAATAGTACGGCTTTGAAACAGCAATAAGATATTAAATAAAGGTACGGCCTTCTCTCAAATCTCCAGATCTCAATAACATAGGCGCCTCAACTGAAGAAACATTGCTGGATAAATATCACACTGAAAACACTGAAAAGTAAAGACTCTGTGAATGCTCTGTGATCACTTTTGAATGAAGAAATCTCTCTGAAGCAAATAGATCAGCTGGTATTTCACAGCCTCTGAATCGCAACACTGAAGATGGCTCGTTCTCCAATGTCTGTAGACAACAGAAACCCTAGGCTTCGTTCTCCGGAAGAAGACTTGATCAAATTTCAATATTCAATATCATAATCATCTTTCTTCACAATGAAAATATATTCTCAAGAGAATTACAGAGCTTTTCTCAAAGGCATCATTTAAATAATTAAGATTTTATCTTTTAATATTTCCAAGTCTCGAGCATGTTTAATTATAAATTATAATTAAAAAGTGGCTAATGTTGATGAACCTTCAAATCACTTAAGTTATAATATTAAAATAACCTTATAGCTTTATATTCCTCAAGCTTCAATAATTATCTTTAATTTGACAATTAAAATATTAATATCTTTCTCAATTTATATCAGGTGTGAGCCGTTTGAAGGCAGCGAATAAAGGGAGTGATTACGCATTATTAAAACCATCTTGCTAAAATAAGCGAGAGGTGCTCAGTAGTGCCAAAAGCTACTAAAATCCAGAGCAAATGGGTATCCAGAATGAGCTGAGCAGAAAGCCAAGCTAAACAATGTGGAGCTTTCTGAAAGCACCGCGATTCTTGCCACGAGAAAGGACCCCTCTAACTTCTCGATGTGAAAACACGAGGTCCAGTGATAGAGCTTTAATCATACGAACTACGATATAGGAAAATGAGAGGACATTACATCGTCCATCAATTATCTTCATCCTTTAGATATTTTAGCAGCCCAGTAGTCTTAATGAGATGTATATGAGCAAGCTGGAGCAAATGTTTCCTCATAATCCATTCCCTCTTTCTAAGAGAATCCTCTAGCCACAAACCCAGCCTTCTACTTCTCGATGCTCCCATCAGCCACATGTTTGATCTTGAAGAGCCACTTAGAAGAGCCACCTATTGACTAGTAGCTTCCTCAACACTAGAAGGCTCAAACTCAATGATTTGACTCATCAATGCAGCATGGCTTGAAAACTTGTGACGTCTCTTGCTTTCTCTAAATGTTCCTCTTGGAGCTGCAAACTTCTCTGCCTCCTCCATAGTTTTCCTAGCCCAAAGAGGTCTCTTATGACCAATCACAATCTTTGCAGGCCCATCAATAGGTTCCAAAGGCTCAACTGGATCTTCATCTTCCTTAGGATCAGTATCCTCCTTCTAAATCTCAGGAGTATGGTCAACTTCCATATCCTGAGGAGACTCTTGGTCTTCATTGTCTGTCTCCATGTGAATGCCCTTGGACCTCCTGAATGCAACATCCTCTTCAAATGTGGCATCCCTATTGATTTCAATCAACTTCAAGCCTAGAATGTACACTTTGTAAGCTTTTGAAGACTCATTGTAGCCTACAAAGATTCCCTTCTTGCCAGATGGTTCCAATTTTGTCCTTTTATCTTTAGGTACATGAACATATACAGGACAACCAAAGATTCTTAAATGACTTACTTCCGGTTTCACCCCTGTGAATCCTTCTTCGAGAGTCATGTTCTCCAAAATGCGGTGAGGGCTTCTATTCTGAACATAAACAGTTGTCCTAGATCCTTCAACCCAAAGGAAGGTTTGCAAATCTTGGTCATAAATCATTGCTTTGGTTGCTTCTACAATAGATTTGTTCCTCCTTTTTGCAACACCGTTCTGTTGAGGATTGTCAGGGACACATAACTCCCTCTTAATCCCAGCTTCAATACAAAAGTTACGGAAGCTTCCAAAGATGTACTCTCCTTCATTGTCGGATCTCAGAACTTTGATCCTCTTCCCGGATAAGTTTTCTACCTGAGCCTTAAATTCTTTGAACTTCTCAAGAACTTCCTCAAATTCTTTAGATTTCAAGAAATAAATCCAAGTCTTTCTAGAGTAGTCATCAATAAAAATAATGTAATACAAGAAACCACTCAAAAAAGCAACAGACATTGGGCCACATAAATCAGAATGAATAAGATCTAGAATACATTTAGATCTACTTTCACTACCATGAAATGGACCTTTAGTATTCTTACCCAATGTGCAACCTCTGCAAGTGCCTTCATGCTCTTGGTTGAGTTTAGGAAGACCCGTGACCATCTTCTCCATGGTAGGTAGTGCTCGAAAGTGAAGGTGAGCCAATATTCTATGCCAAAGTTTGCATGAGCTTGATGAATCATGCAACAAGGCCTGAAGTGGATGAGTGCAAAGTCTGTAGAGGCTCTCATGTCGAACTCCAATCACCCGAGTAGTCTTGATATTTGAGTTCTTCGACCATGCAAGAACTTTACCTTTTGAAAATGCAACTTGGTACCCCTTGTCCTCCAAGGCCGAGATAGAGACAAGGTTCTGCGTGATACCTGGAACAAATAGAACATCACTCAACTGCAAGGAAATGTCGGAATCCACGTGAAGAGAGAAGGTCCTGACTCCTTTCACAAAATAACTAGCATCATCTCCAATAAGTAATTGAACACTAGAATCTCTCTCCACCAAATCCGTTAGATGCTCTCTAAATCCTGTGATGTGTCAACAGGCACCACTATCAATCAACCAAGTATTGTTGTCAGTAGGCACATTGCTTGGTAAGGAAAAATAGAATAGAAAACCACTTGAATCCTTTTGCGGAGAGATCTCATCCACATCAACAATAGTAGCCTGCTGCTTAGATCGGCTTGGACAATCCTTCGCATAGTGACCAAACTTGTCACATCTAAAACATTGAATGCGGGAGAGGTCCTTCTTCTACTTTGATGCAGGAGCACCATCTAATCCTTTATCTCTATTCCTCTTGAAGTATCCCTTCTTCCCTTCTTTTCCTTTCTTCGAGGATTGAGCGGGAAGAACATGAATATCTTCATTTGTAGAGATTTGACCAATGCCTCTCACTGCCAACCTTGATTCTTCTTGAATACAAACAGCTCTCAACCGATCAAACTTAGGAAGTTTTGATCTCACACTGATTCCTTGAATGAATGTGTCATGTCCCCTAATTTACGCAATTCATGATATTATAAATTATAAATGTTGATATACAATAAATAGTAATTCTTGATCAGAAGCTCCTACGCCATTATCTGATAAATAAGATTATTATTAATAAAATTGATATTATTTATATTTAATTATATACATATAAATAAATACATATTACATTTATTATATAAAATATATATCTTATATTTGCTATTTGAATATATATATATATATATATACACCATTTATAATATATATATGTTCAATAATATATGCATAAATAAATAAATAAATAATAATATCATATATATGTACTACATATATCTTATTACCTTTGTAATATGTAATAGATAAACAAATAACAAACATAAAAGTAAAACAAATAAATAACAAATATAAGATATAGTATAATCAATAGCTAACATAAAGTAAACGTAATTAGTTATTGAGACCACAATTCTCTAAAGAGTAATCGCTGCTTGCAATGCAGCGATCCAAAAGAATCACATCCCTTCAGCAGCAAAAAGGCACGAACCTTATGAAGTAGTTGTTCTCTCTCCAGCGTAGATGATATAAGGCGGTTAGGAAAGAAAGAGAAGAGGATGAAGGAGTAGGAGAAGTAAGGAAGAAAATCGGAATATATTCGGCACCAAGGAGAGATGATGTGTGAACTCCGATCAAGGAGCATATGTTGGAATGAGAATAGACTATGGTACCCAGAAAATAATCTGATTATTGTGAGCTACAAATTGCCTCAGCATAAAGTAGGTTTTGCTAATCATTATATAATTTGGCATAAATTTGTACAATAGGATTTGTAATTGTTTTCACTATTTTATTGTCAATTATAGTGTAGTCAGAATCTGGAAATGAACGTAAATACTTTTGTAGCATAATCAGGAAATTATGAAGATTGAAAGTAATAGGAACATTATCATCATTTATTATTAATTATTGTCTATTAGTATTCCTTATTATTACTGACTCTTTATTAAAATTTACTATGGAATCACTGCCAGCAATAATCAGAGGTATGCAGTGTAGGTGAGTTTATTATGATTGTTAATTTATAAATAAATAAATATATATATATATATAGTTAATAATGACTAAAGTATATATATGAAATATATATATATATAAATAATTTATATATTTATATATATGAAAATGTATACAGATATACGCTTTATATACAATTATGCAATAATAATGCTTACAATGATTATTGGGATTTACAAGTAATAATGACTCTATTCATTCACTGTAATGATAATTGGTATAATAGAATTCCACCAATGGGATATTGGAAAATGTTTAATATCTGACCTAGTGTACTTATGAAATATATTATAAAGGAATTCTTCATAGTGAGTGAATGAAGGAAATGAATAATCCTTTGGCAAGAATGGAATATTTATCTCATCTTTGATCTTATTAGATATCAACACTGGAACTTATTGATCTCTGACGCTTCTATTGTCTCTTTAAGAAACACTTTGCATGCAAGTTTCAGGTTTTAAGTGTTCCACTAGAAAGGGGTCATTACAGAATGACTCCCAAGATGAAGGCAGACCATTAAGAAGCAACATAGTCAAATCCTTGTCATCAACAATATCTCCAAAAGTAAAGAGCTGATCTCTCAACTTGGTAATCTTCATGAAGTATGAGATGACGGATTCTCCTTTCGCCATCTTGATATGATGACGGATTCTCCTCCCAAGTCTTGAACATCTCTCTTGCAGATTTTAACTTGGAGATAATTGGCACAATGTGGTCTTTCACGGAATCAACCAACATCATTTTCACCTTAGTGCCATTTCTCTTCCATTGAGGCTTCTCATTCTCATCGGATGGTTCGGGAACTTTTCCCTCCATGAACTCAGCTAATTCATTTTCTTCCAAAGCAAGCATGACTCTAAACTAACAAGATGTGAAGTTTGATGTGCCTTCAAGTCTATCTTCGATCTTGAGCCTGTTCACCATCTTGACGATAAGATAGATGCAATCAAGGATGAGAATCAGAAAGGAGGATAATGCTGCTTGATTAAATCTGATCACGTTCTTTCTTATACCCGCTCTGATCCCATGTTAGATTTATGATCAGATGTAAAACTCAGAAATTTAATTCAAAATCAGACACAATAACACAGCATATACCCTGGGAAAACCCTCCACTTGAGGGAGGAAAACCCAACAACAAAGATCAGGGAGGAAAACCCAACAACAAAGATCTATCTTATATGTATAAATAATCGCAACAATTCTCATAACAATGAGGCCAATCACAAGGCCAATATTCATCACCAACACTAGATGCAATGACAGATAATAATTTGCACTTCTTTGATATCTAAATCTGCCCTTGAAGAAATTCGCAATCTGCTCTTGATGAAATTCGCACTAGAATGAAGGAATCAATCAAACTTGCTTGATGAATGAAAGGATGGAAATGACCTTGTATATATCCAAAATGAGAGAGGTCGCACCTCTTCATGTACAAGGTTGGCCACAATACAAAAACATAATTACAAATATAAGAAGTGAATTACAAGGAAGGTCGGCCCAATTATATTGTTGCCAAGTGAAGCACCTCTTCACTTTAATTTTCTCAATAAAATAAATAGCTGATAGACTATATGTAATTTTATGTCTTGACTCATGGCTGGAAGGATGAGCCTAAAGCTGCCATAACATCAACACACCCATCGTTGGCAGACATAGTTTTTATTTTGCAATTTTTAACTTTCTCCTTCGTTCGACGTGCTTGCCTTTGCCTCGCTTGCTAGAGATAAAAAAATTTCTAAGGCATGAGTGTTTGGGCTCCTAGGCTAAGCTAGGGTGCCTGAAGTTTCTAGACTTAGCCAAAATTTTGCATATTCCAACTTTCATAGCTCCCCTTGCATTCTTCGTTCTATGTGCACGTCCATTGTTTCTCATCTTTTGTTCAATGTTTGAATGTTTGAATCCGACACCTGGCAGCTGATTGACCTCCATTAATGGCCTTGGAGCTCCTAAAAAGCTTTTGAAAAAGTAGACTAGACCCACTAGGGAAAAACTGATCCTTTTGTGATTTTGATTACATCAGCCCGATGAGGAAGTATTTTAAGCCAATCAAAATCAGTTTGAACCCTAGACACCAAACTTTCTATTTTTAGAAAATTTTGTCAACATCTGTTTCGGAAAAAACCCAAAAAATCACAAAAAAAGTTCTCTTTAGAAAGTTTCTAAAAAAAGAAATTTTCCTAAAATTTACAGTCGAAAAACTGAGATCTAGATTTTGTGGACTTGGTCACTCTAAGTAGACCCAAATTGTCAGATTTTGCAAATTTTGAGTTTTTGACCCTCATGCAAGACATACAAACCCCAATTTTGACCTTTTTTGACAATTTTGATAAGACTTTCAACCATTTCTGCAAAATGCTTGAGTGTAACAAAAATTTTAATTTGGGGTAATGCACCCTTCTAAGGAGTAATCAAGAGTGACTGATTAGCCTATCTTATTCCCGTAGGCTAAAATCAAGGATCAAGGAATATCTTTAATTTAATTATTTAATATTATCCGACCAAAGATATCTTAAGAGCAATATTATTTAATTAATTTAATAAAGTGACTTAGGGTTTATTTAATGAAGTTTAAAAAGTTGTTTTATTTAATTATTTAATATTATCCAACCAAAGATATCTTGAGGGTAATATTATTTAATTAATTCAATAAAATGACTTTAGGGGTCATTTAATGAAGTTTAAAAAGTTGTTTTATTTATCAAAGTTTAATTAAAATATTAAAAAGCAAGAATTTGAAAGGTCATTTGAGAAGGAGATATAAGAGTGCTTTTGGAAGCTCATTTTGACTATGCTTGAATAATTTTCTATTGTGTGGATTTTGGAAAGCTTCTTGGAGCTTGAAACCCTAGGACAGAAACCCTATGGATAACTAGATTCGGTGGTACAACAATTCTACCCTAACCAATTTCTTGGAGAGATTGCTCAAATTTCTCATAGTGATTCGACAAGTGTAAATAACGAAATTTGTGAAGACCCTTATAGAGAAAAATTTTAGGAATTGTACTAGGTTGCAAAGATATGGTGATAAATGACATATATATTTTGATATGAACTAACAAACCCAGCCATATCATTCTAGTAATTGGTGCGAGACTATTTATATTATTAATTATTTGTATGGAAGAGGGTGATATTAACTTTTAGGAGGCAAAGGTACCTCATATTTCCTATTGCAACACTGATACTTGAGCCGTAGCATATTGAGGAAGTCACAATCAATAAGGAGAGTCGCCATACCATTTTGAGTTGAAATGAGGGTGACATGGATACTTTGAATGGTCAAAAAGGAGTTGAGATGCAATAGACTACTCAGCCATTAACCCAACTATCGTTGTACATATTTATGAAGGAAGCCACCCGAATTAGAAGGGAATTTGTATATTTTAGGGTGTTGTCCATATAATAGGCGTCTTCATACCAAAGCAGGCACCGTACAACTTGGAATATATTAAATATAAAAAAATCCTCCTTTGGGAATCTCAGGTCAAACTCATATCATTGTTGTTATTTGGTCGTAATATTTGATGAAAATTCCTCTAAATTGTAAATTTTCTAAGATAAATATTATTCAATTCGTTTTCCTGTCATATGCAAAGTTTCTCTTGAAATATAAATATATATCCATTGTTTTTGAAAATTGTTGAACTTTTGTGGTTAGTCTACTACACTAAACAATTATCAAATATTCAATTCAAATTGAAAACAAGCTCAAAACAGCATACACACAAACTATGTGACAAACTGCCGTTACACACAAAATTTGTAATGTCCCCTTTTTCGGCATGATCATGGTTGATGGTGGTTAGCCTCTTACTAAGACTCTCGTAGGCTAACTGGTTTGGTTAGAGGGTTAGTGGTACTTTCTGGAGAGTTTGGTCGATTTCATTTTCTGAGATCATGGATTGGCTCATTGCAGGCTTTGGCAGTACAGGAGTTTGTTTGCTTCTAACGGCACTGAATTCTGTGGAGAATTGAGGGAGATAGGCTTACTTAAGTGATTTAAGTTATAACTTATATTTTAACTTAAAGTCTTTTTATAAAGTCAAATTGATTTTATAAATTTTATATCACTTAAATAAGTCTAAAGTGAGTGTTTTAAAGTATTTCATTCAATCACTTAAAGGAGGCTCCAAAAATCAAAGTTAGAACTATGGAAAGTAACTTGAGTTTATTTCCAAAAATTTAAATGATCTAAAACCCTAAAATGTACGGCCTCCTTGAGTTTTCACCTCCTTTGCTATATAAGGGTTGAGGGCAATGAGAAACTCGTCTATTTTGAATATTTCAACTTTGCATTGGAGGTTTTCCCTTTGCTTTCATCCTGTGATCAGGTTTGCAGCAATCCACCATTGGAGAACGAAATCTCTTCAGTGTGAGCACTTGTGAGGCTGTAATGTCCCCTTCTCAAACCTGATCGATCATGTGACCGTTGGCCTTTTTCTGGAAACCCGAAGGCTAGTCGGAAGGTAAAATTAGGGTTTCCTATTTTTGAGGAGGTCATTGCTCAGAGATGGTGGATTCAATGGCGGATTCTTTCTGGGTTTTCAGAGGACTTCGCAGTGGTATGTTCATCTCGGCATTCGGAGCACTTTCTGGAATTTACTATTTTTAGTAAATTCTATTTTTAGCAGCTTTCCAGTTGAGTTCAGCTCGGTTGACTTCCTGCTTCAGTTTGGTCAGATGTTTTGCTCAGTATTGGCTTCAGGGCACATTCGGAAGGATAAGTTAAGTCATTTAATTAAAAAGTCACGTTTTAATTATTATATTTTAACGTTGACCCTTGGCCTAGATTTAATGACTTAATGTTGTTTTTAAAAAGTGGTCTTTGAGGGTGGCGCCCTCATTAAAAGATTATTTTAATTATTCCCAAAGTCAAAGCAAGGTTATGAAGGGCGCATTTATCAAAGTATGATATTTATTTAAAATATCAAATCTTAAGCCTTGAAGGAAAAGTACGCCCATCCTTGAGGAGATTGGGTTTTGACCTAAAAGTGGATTTTAGGGTTTTGAGAAGTCAACTGGAGAATTATAAAAAGGAGTCTTGGAGCATCATTTCACATCTTTGGTCTACTATACTGTTATGCTGCCGGATTGGCTCTGGAACTGCTTCGAGGAATGAAGGCCTCCTAGCTTGGGCATCGCTTCGTGTTTGCAAGACAACATCTAGTGGTGATTCATTGTATTGTGAGTTGCATCTAGCTCGTGCATTGTGTTTAGCTTATTGCATTGATAAATCTGTTTAGCATATTAGTGTTTCAGCATTTTAGCATCATTTAAGACAGCAGATTTCATGTTTTAATCATAACTCAAAAAAAGACAAAAATATAGTTCTGGGTATCATTCCATTGTCATTGTTAGACCTAGGCGTCCATATTCTCCCATTTGCAGATTTTAATGTTGTGTATTGAATTTTTAAAGCCAAGTCGAATTTCTCAGCTGGGTCGTACCATTTAATGACATTGGGATTCGTGCATAATTCATGTGTGGGTTTTAGATCTGTTTTTCATTGTCTCATCTTAGGCGTCTCCTTGGTTAAGGCTTAGTGCATTTGATTTCTAGTCAATCGGAGATTATACGTGGAAGATATGAGCATTTAAGTAATTCCTTAGACTGCTGTTTATGCATTTAATGAGCAGATTTGTAACAGAAATCAGAAATCTGTATCTTGATCTTTGAAAGCGTTTGGTTTTGGTATTACTATTCAAAATAAAGGTGGTTCCATATGATGTAATGCTGATCCTTTAATTTCATAAGATATTGGCAGGCGAAAGCTCCTTATTTGTAAAACTGACAGTAGTACTGGCAGTTATTTCATTATTGCTCAAATCTGGTTGTGTTCTCATTTTCATTCAAAGTTATTGTAATAGTTACAGCTCCGCCCTATGGTAGCTACTATCCCAGTTTGGGTAGAAAGCACATTCTGGGTGTCGAGTAGTTTCATCTTTCAGCATTTCTCTTTCTAGCAATGTTATTGTAATCACTCTGTCATATGGTCGCCCCTCACTCCGTATTGGATTGGGTAGCACATACTTGACGTCGAGTTCCCTTTCCAGTTTTTAGAGTAGAAGACCCTCTGACCAATGCTCGCCATTATCGGCGCCATACTGGTTAGAGTTACAGCATAAGCAGTTTGATTTAGATCCTCTGACCAATGCTCGCCAACATCGGCGCCATTCTGGTTAGAGTTGCTTTCTTGCACGTTTTGGTTTATTCTCTAACCTTAACGGGTGCACTGCTTTGTAATTTGTAAATTGAAAAAACGAAAAAATTTGGCTCAGAATATTTCAGTGGTATCAGAGCCACGCATCCTACCATCCTGTGAAATCAGCTTCCTATGAGTGACAGAGAATAGAGGTATTTGGCAAGAGTATACAAGAGGGATACCGTTCAGACACAGTTGTATCAAGCTCCAGAAGGGCAAACAGCTTCAGAGATTTTGAGGGCTAATTGGGAGCCTTCACAAGAAACAGAAATGGGGGATAATGAAAGAAATGAAAGGATTCTTGGTGGCGGTGAAAGAAGTTCTGGCAACAGAGATGACAGTGGAAAAGGAAGAGATAGATCTAGGAGTCCCGGGAAGGGGTTTGAAAGAAAGATGGATGCCTTGATGGACATGGTATCTCTCATGATGGGGAAAATGGGTCAGAATACCACTCCACAGAACAATTCAGGCCACAGAGGGGAGCATAGTGCTTCCAACCAGCATGATGAGCATGCAGCTCGGACAGTGTCAAACAACACTTACATTTCTTCCAGACCATTCAAACCCACCTTTTTAGCTCCTGTAGTCACGCAGCCAGAGCCTGAAGAGAATGCTTCATTCGTGGAGCAGTTGAGGCTTGGCCGTACAGAGTATGACACTCTACCTGTCGACATCAGGATGGACATGTCCTTCAATGATTTCATGGATCATAAGAGGAAGAACAAAGGGCAAGGAAGACCCTTTGATCAAAGAAGGCCAACAAATCAAGGAGACTTGTACCAAGCTGTCAACAAGGTTACACTTCCACACTTTGACGGGAGTGATACCAGTTCAGCCCGAGCTTGGATTCAGAAGCTGGATAACTATCTAGCTCTCAGACCAATGGCAGAAGAAGAAGCGATCAAGTTCGCTACGCTACACCTTGATGGGGTGGCGCACGAGTGGTGGTACCATGGCCTCATTACTCTGGGTCATCGGTCTATCACAACGTATGATGAGTTCACCACTAGGCTCATCGAGAGGTTTGAGAAGAAGGATCCTGAGATCCATTTCAGAGAACTTGCACAATTGAGACAGTATGGCACAGTTGATGCCTACATTGCGGAGTTTCAGAGACTCTCAGTCATGGTGACTGGAATCACGGAAAGGAGATTGGTGATTCTTTTTAGTGAAGGTTTGACAGAACCCCTCAAAGGATGGATTAAAGCCTTTGATCCTCCAACACTGCAAGAGGCCATGAAAAAGGCAAGAAACATGGAGTGGGCTGCTCCTAAGGCAAAATTTCAGTCAAACTCCCCCTTTCAGAAAAGGGATAAAGCGAAGAGACCTCAGCATAGACCGCCTTTGAGACCTCAACACAAGGAGTTCAAGAATCGCAATCCCCATGTCACCAGGTTGGATCAAGAAACCCTGAATGAACTCAGAAGAAAAGGGTTGTGTTTCCGGTGTAGGGAAAAATGGTCTCAAGACCATGTTTGTCCTAAAGGGGTTAAGTTCAATCAGATTGAGTACTATTCTGCTGGGGAAAGTAGTTCTGATTTTTCCGACCAGCAATCTGATTTTGAGGAAAATGAAGAAGATAGAGCTCCAGAAGAGTCCGGAGATGAGAAGGAAAGTGGTGGAGTTTTAGCTCAACTTTCTAGTTTTCAAAGAAACGAATCATTCAAGGTTCGTGGGATGATCAAAGGGCAGCGAATCGTTGCTTTGATCAATACTGGAGCAACTCATAACTTCATTGATGAAGTCAATGAAGTTGTGGTAGCCAAGAAGGGGCTGCAAACAGAGGAGTTCAAAGGATTCAAGGTCATGGTTGCCGATGGATTCCATATTTCTTGCACCAAGAAAATATCTAACATGACCATGCAGTTGGGCAACTACGAAGTCAAGGATGACTTCTATGTAGTTCACATTGGGGATACTGATGCCGTTCTAGGCATTCAATGGCTGTGATCTCTTGGAGAGATCTCTTTGAATCTGCAGACTATGGAGTTGAAGTTTCAATCCGATGGAAAGAAGGTGGTGTTGAGAGGAATGTCAAATGGTGGCCCTCGGATTGTGTCATTCAAGAGGATGGCAAGGTTGATACGTCATGACCAAGTGGAGTGGGCTGCGGAGTGCATGATTCTTCCAGCTAGTCCAGCTGAAACGAAAATAGAGCATCCTCCAGATATCCAGTCTTTACTCACCAAGAAGAGTAAAGTGTTTGCTGATTTACCTCCTGGACCCCTCCTGATCGAGGTTCAGAACACATCATAGAGCTCAAGGAAGGGGCTAAACCGGTGATCACAACTCCATATCGGTATCCGAAGAGGCAAAAGGATGAGATCGAGAAGAATATTTGAGAACTTTGAAGATGGGTTTCATACGCCAAAGCAAGAGCCCCTTTGCATTGCAGTGGTTCTTGTGAAGAAGAAGGATGGTACCATGCGCATGTGCGTGGACTATCGTGCTTTGAACCAAAGCACCATCAAGAACAGATACCCCATTCCTAGAATAGATGAGCTCATTGATGCTACATGGGGCTAAGTTCTTTTCGAAGATTGATCTGAGAGATTTACCATCAGATACTGAATGAGGATCAGTCTTGAAAAGACAACTTTCAAATGTCACTATGGCCATTTTGAATTCTTAGTCATGCCATTTGGGTTGACTAAGCTCGACTACCTTTCAGTCTTGCATGAACTGTGTCTTTCAGAATCATTACGAAAGGTTTGTAGCGATATTTTTTGATGATATTCTGATCTGACAAGACTTGGGGAATCACCTCAAACACTTGGAGGAAGTGCTTAGTATCATGGAATCTGAGAGTTGTTTAAAAGCTTCCAAATGTGAATTTGGAATGGAGGAATTCATTACCTTGGCCACATATTCAGTGCTTGAGGGTAAGGTGGATCAGGAAAAGATCAAAGCATTAGTTGATTGGCCACCTCACGAGAAGCTTGGCTTCGGTTGAAAGGTTTTACGGGTCTTTGTGGTTTTTGGATATTCGTAAAAGGGTTATTCACGAGTACTGCTCCTCTTAGATCTCACAAAAGGGCACTTTGTTTGAGTGAGGAAAAAGGCTCAAATTGTTTTGATAAGTTCAAGAAGATCATGAGTGTCTTCGGTTTGGCTATTCAGTTTCCAAGCCATTCGGTACAATGTGATGCATCGAATGAAGGAGTGGGGCTGTCCTGATGCAAGACAAACACCCTATCGTGTTTGAGAGCAGAAAATTACGGGGTGTTGAAAGGACATATTCAATCTATGACAAAGAAATGCTTGCCATTATGCATGCATTAGCCAAGTTCAGGCAGTACTTGGTGGGGAACAAGTTCGTGGTTAAGACGGACCACAATAGCCTCAAGCATTTCATGCACCAGAAAGATCTAAATGAGAGGCAACAGAAATGGGTGAGTAAGCTTCAAGCTTACGACTTTGACATTGAATATGTCAAAGGGAAAAATAATGTCGTGGCCGATGCTCTCTCCAGAAGGCCTCATCTTAGCTCATTGTGTGAGCTTACTGCAGATTGGAGAGACATGTTGCTTGCTAATTATGCCAAAAATCAGTTTGCAACCAGCATTCTGGAGGTTACTTTCCATGATGAAAGGTACCAGGTGGTTGAGGGATTGATCCATTATAAGGGAAGAATCTTTCTGGTGGCTGATTCTAAGCTCAAGAAGAAGATTCTTTTGACTTTTCATGACATTCCGGTTGCTGGTCACCAAGGTTTTTTCAAGACCTATAGGCAGATCCGAGAAAGGTTTTCTTGGAAAGGATTGAAGGGAGAAGTCCAACGCTACATTCAGGAGTGTCCTGTTTGTCAAGCGAATAAAAATGAGCATACATTACCAGTCGGTTTGCTGCAACCACTTCCTATTCCCAATCAAAAATGGGAAAGTATCTCGATGGACTTCATCACTGGGTTGCCCAAGGCCCAAGGGAAGGATTGTATTTATGTAGTGGTGGATAGGCTGACCAAATTTGCTCATTTCTTCGCCATTACCAGCACTTTTTCTGCAGCCCAAGTTGCAGATCTGTTTTTTCGAGAAGTGTTTAGGCTACATGGGTTGCCAAAGAACATTGTGAGTGATAGGGGCAGCAAGTTCCTAAGTACGTTTTGGCAAGAAGTCTTCAGAATGAGTGGTACTGTGCTCACCCCAAGCACTAGTTACCATCCCCAAACAGATGGGCAAACAGAAGTGGTGAACAAGTGGTTGGAAGGCTACTTGAGAAATTATGTGTCAGAACAACAGAAAGCTTGGGTCAAGTGGCTGCATATAGGCGAGTACTGCTACAACTCTACTTTTCATATGTCAATTAAGATGTCTCCTTTCTTGGCACTTTATGGATATGAAGCACCTAGTTTTGCAGATTTGGTGTTTGGTGACAGCAAAGCACCCCTAGCCAAGGATTTGTTGCAGCATAGTCAAGACATAATGAGATCCTTGAAGGATAATTTGCAGATTGCACAAAATCAGCAGAAGTTGTATGCTGATCAGAGGCGTGTTGAGCGTTCTTTTGAGGTTGGGGATATGGTCTATCTTCGTTTACAACCTTATAGACAGTCTACTCTCAAGAAGAGTGGAGCTGAGAAGCTCAAACCTCGCTTCTATGGGCCATTTAGGGTCATCAGAAAAGTTGGGGCAGTAGCTTATGAATTAGAGCTACCTTCAGATAGCAGAGTGCATAACGTCTTCCACGTGTCTCGCCTCAAGAAGGCACTTGGACACAATGTGGTTGCTTCTTCACAGTTGCCACCGTTGGATGAAGAGGGACAGTTGGTTCTAGTTCCAGAGGAGATACTTGATGTCAGAGAACGTTCTTGAGGAAAAGAACCATTAGAGAATACCTGGTAAAGTGGAAGAACCTGCCTATGGAGGATGCAACTTGGGAAAGTGATGAGATATTGCAGCATCCTAGTTTGCGATTGCTTGAGGACAAGCAATCTTGGGGAGGGCGGACTGTAATGTCCCCTTCTCAAACCTGATCGATCATGTAGTTGGCCTTTTTCTGGAAACCCAAGGCTAATTCGGAAGAGTAAAATTAGGGTTTCCTATTTTGAGGAGGTCATTGCTCAGCGATGGTGGATTCAATAAGCGGATTCTTCACGGGTTTTCAGAGAGCTTCGCAGTGGTATGTTCATCTCGGCACGGAGCACTACGGAATTTACTATTTTTAGTAAATTCTACTTTTAGCAGCTTTCCAGTTGAGTTCAGCTCGGTTGACTTCCTGCTTCAGTTTGGTCAGATGTTTTGCTCAGTATTGGCTTCAGGGCACATTCGGAAGGATAAGTTAAGTCATTTAATTAAAAAGTCACGTTTTAATTATTATATTTTAACGTTGACCCTTGGCCTAGATTTAATGACTTAATGTTGTTTTTAAAAAGTGGTCTTTGAGGGTGGCGCCCTCATTAAAAGATTATTTTAATTATTCCCAAAGTCAAAGCAAGGTTATGAAGGGCGCATTTATCAAAGTATGATATTTATTTAAAATATCAAATCTTAAGCCTTGAAGGAAAAGTACGCCCATCCTTGAGGAGATTGGGTTTTGACCTAAAAGTGGATTTTAGGGTTTTGAGAAGTCAACTGGAGAATTATAAAAAGGAGTCTTGGAGCATCATTTCACATCTTTGGTCTACTATACTGTTATGCTGCCGGATTGGCTCTAGAACTGCTTCGAGGAATGAAGGCCTCCTAGCTTGGGCATCGCTTCGTGTTTGTAAGACAACATCTAGTGGTGATTCATTGTATTGCGAGTTGCATCTAGCTCGTGCATTGTGTTTAGCTTATTGCATTGATAAATCTATTTAGCATATTAGTGTTTTCAGCATTTTAGCATCATTTAAGACAGCAGATTTCATGTTTTAATCATAACTCAAAAAAAGACAAAAATATAGTTCTGGGTATCATTCCATTGTCATTGTTAGACCTAGGCGTCCATATTCTCCCATTTGCAGATTTTAATGTTGTGTATTGAATTTTTAAAGCCAAGTCGAATTTCTCAGCTGGGCCGTACCATTTAATGACATTGGGATTCGTGCATAATTCATGTGTGGGTTTTAGATCTGTTTTTCATTGTCTCATCTTAGGCGTCTCCTTGGTTAAGGCTTAGTGCATTTGATTTCTAGTCAATCGGAGGTTATACGTGGAAGATATGAGCATTTAAGTAATTCCTTAGACTGCTGTTTATGCATTTAATGAGCAGATTTGTAACAGAAATCAGAAATCTGTATCTTGATCTTTGAAAGCGTTTGGTTTTGGTATTGCTATTCAAAATAAGGTGGTTCCATATGATGTAATGTTGATCCTTTAATTTCATAAGATATTGGCAGGCGAAAGCTCCTTATTTGTAAAACTGACAGTAGTACTGGCAGTTATTTCATTATTGCTCAAATCTGGTTGTGTTCTCATTTTCATTCAAAGTTATTGTAATCGTTACAACTCCACCCTATGGTAGCTACTATCCCAGTTTGGGTAGAAAGCACATTCTGGGTGTCGAGTAGTTTCATCTTTCAGCATTTCTCTTTCTAGCAATGTTATTGTAATCACTCCGTCATATGGTCGCCCCTCACTCCGTATTGGATTGGGTAGCACATACTTGACGTCGAGTTCCCTTTCCAGTTTTTAGAGTAGAAGACCCTCTTACCAATGCTCGCCATTATCGGCGCCATACTGGTTAGAGTTACAGCATAAGCAGTTTGATTTAGATCCTCTGACCAATGCTCGCCATCATCGGCGCCATTCTGGTTAGAGTTGCTTTCTTGCACGTTTTGGTTTATTCTCTAACCTTAACGGGTGCACTGCTTTGTAATTTGTAAATTGAAAAAACGAAAAAATTTGGCTCGGAATATTTCAGAGGCTGTTAGAGATCAGCTGAATTGGTGCAAACTGAGAGAGCTTCATTCAGAAGTTCTGCAGTGCTTTAACAGAGTTTTGTAAGTGTTCTTCATCAGAAACAGAGGGTTTGAATGGATGGTGTTCTTCCTTCTTCATGGCAGGCATCATAGCTACTTGGGCGCACCTTCTAAGATGTTTTCTGGTCTTTTGCTTGAGGGGCATTGGATTTTGAGCTAGGGCACACTTGTTGGTTGAAGAAATGCCTATCTTCTTGAGGGTTTCTCTTCACTATCTTCAGCACTTGGCATCCCCTCTTCTTTTGCTCCAGTTTCACAGCTGGATTCAGACTTTGTATCATCCTATTCTGAATATTGTTAGTTTTTCATGTATAGACTGGCAAACTGGCTTCTTTTCTTAATTAAATAAACTGGAGGCTTACGGGTATGTTTATATGTTTTAAATCCATTGTTGATGCTATTAAACACCTTCTGCAATTTTAGTTTGATTAGATTTGCTCAAGTTTACATTTTGTGAGCTTTTATATGATGCGCACCTTCTCTTCTGTCTACAAAATTTCTCTAAAAAACCAAAAAACACAAATAGACTTAAGAAAAAGACAGGGGTTTGAGCAGTGAGTTAGCAAGGCTCATCACAAAATTAGCTTGGGATATTTCTCTGGTATCAAAGCTAGAGATCTTGCCAACCAATGGGTTTTGATGTATGTTTTTAATAGCAGAGATTTCTAATCAAATTTCAGGTTTTCAGCTATTTGCACAGATATTAATGAATCTAGAAGATAGGGAATTCATTACCTATAGGAGGACTGGAGGTGTTCTTAATTTTGATTCCAAAGAGGAAAACATGGTGGATAGACAAGGCAACAAGAATAGGATATTGGTATATTGGCTATGTTAGCGATTGAGCTAGAGGATAGCAACAGTTGGTACAAACATTAACCCAAATGATGCAAGCCATGAATGCAAACAACAGGAATAATAAGGGTGAACAGGAGCACAATGGCAACCAGGGTGAAGGTAGCAACACTAATGTACCTGTACATACACCCAAGTTAGCAAGTAGAACCACTCCTAGACCTTTAACACCTGAATTTTTGGAATATCAACCTAGAGAACAAGCAGGACAGCAAGGAGTTGGTGAAGAATGGAGTGATTATTTATGACAATACCAAGTGAGGAATTCCATGCTTCTATGTCTTTGGCAGTATTTTTTTCCATCAAATATAGAAACAAACCAAGATGGGAAGGGGCCAACCAAATCACAGAGATTTACAATGCAAGGCGGGTAAGTTAGCCATACCCAATTATGATGGGTCAAGTAAGTGTGTTGCTCATGCATGGGTTCAAAAGTTGGATACATACTTTCAACTAAACCCCATCACTGAACGGGAAGCAATCAATTATGCAACCCTTCATTTAGACGGAGAGGCTCATGAGTGGTGGTATCATGGACTAGTGACCTTGGGACATGATAGCATAATGTCCTATGCAGATTTCACACAAAGACTAATAGAAAGGTTAGACAGGAAGGATTTGGAACTGTATTTCAGGGATTTGGCATAGCTGAAACAAGTTGGATCGGTTGATACTTATATTTAAGAGTTTCAAAAGTTGTCAATTATGGTTACAGATGTTTCAGAACATAGGTGGATAGTGTCGTTTATTAAGGAATTAGCAAAACCAATTTGTGGTTGAATCAAAGCACTTGATCTTAACACCCTACGATATGCTATCAAGAGTGCTAGGAACATGGAAAGTGCAGGCCCAAACAACAAATTTCAGCCTAAACCCTTCCAAAAGGAAGAGCCTAGGAAGGCTGGCATGCATGACCAGGTTTGAAATGAATTACACATGAAGAAACTATGTTTCAGTTGCAAAGAACCTTGGGAGCCTAAGCATAGATGTTTAGGAAAGGGTAAGATGCATTATATTGAGGTAGTTGTTGATGAGGAGGAAGGGAAGGTAGATGGAGCTCAAGGTAGTGAACAAAGTGATTCAAATAGTGAGCATGGGGAAGAGGGTGAGCATCCACCTAAGGGAGTTAAAGGTGGGACTATAGCTACTCTTTCACGTACTTCTAGATTTAATTATTTTCAAGTTAGGGGAGTTTTATAGGGACAATGTGTGACAGTTTGAGTAGAAAGTGGAGCAACCCACAACTTCATAGATTCAACATTGGCAGCAAACAGGGGAATTCAGCGACAAGATTTTGCGGGATTTAATGTTATTGTGGCAAATGGTTTTAATATGTCATGTACCCAATAGGTCCCACAGTTGAATATCACATTAGGGAATTACATTGTCACTGATGATTTCTACATTGTTGATTTAGGAGACACTAATGCTATTTTGGGTATCAAGTAGCTTCACTCCTTAGGGAACTATTCTCAAAACTTCCAAACTATGGAGTTAATATTCAAAGTAGATGGTAAGAAGGTGGTTTTGAGGGGTATGTCTAATGGTACTCCCAAGATCATGTTAGCAAAAAGGATTGATGCAGAGGTAAGGGGACTCCAAACTAACACAAATTCAATGAACTTTGCAAGACCAAAACTCTTAACACTTCAAACAAATGATTTTTCTCATAATCTTCCACTATGCTTTTATGAGAGCAGCAAATAAAGTAATTTTGACATAATTTTCAGAAGACAACTCAAACCCACAATCTAAAAACTGACTTGGATACCCATTAAGCCCTTCTATAACATATCTTAAATTTAGGTGGGGTTACTTTGGAACATATCCCTCAAAAACTTCTTGTTATGCTGTCCCAAAGGCCTAATTCTGCAAACCTGTCTTAAGTAAAATGGCAATAAAACTCTCAAAACTCAACGAAATTCGATGAGACCAAAACCAACAGAGAGCTAAGTCAATTCTCCATTCAGTACAATCAACTAGAAATCATCAAAATTCTGTACAAAAACGTACAACACTCTGAAACAGCAAAAAACGTTGGAATTTTCAGAAAAACAAGGGTTTTGTATTGAGTTCTCTTCAAACTACAAGCCCCCAACCTTGGGCTCGCCTTCTCAAGGCCAATTTAAACATATGATATCAGTTTCCCAATTGCCCTTTGAGTTTCAATGATCAAATAACTTTTTTTCCCACAATGACCCTTCATATTCCTCATTTTTGCAATTTTGCAATTTGACAACTTTTGCAAAGTTGACAACATTTTGCAAGATTGACCTCAAATGACACTAAGTACATTGAAAATTGTTCTATTAGGACCTTATTACATCGTATTTAGACTCAACAACACAAAAACTCAACATTAGACTAAAATTGCACAATTTGACTAGGAGCCCCTACACCAAGGATGGAAAGTATTTTCAGGCATGGTGATGTGGCATGAGTAGCACAATGTCCAATCTCATCTAAGGACCCTACTGATGGTGGCAATTTGTATCATGTAGAGATTCAACCATTCTTGGAAAAACACAGTTTGGTTTTTGGTGAAATTCCCCCGAGACCTCCAAATAGAGGGTTCAAGCATGTCATTAAGTTGGATGAGTGCTCCAAGCCCATCATCACTACTCCTTACAGGCACCCTAGGAAGTTCAATGAGGAAATTGAAAAGGCCATTAAGGATTTACTTGACATGGGGCACATCAGACCTAGTTCAAGTCCCTTTGCTTCTTCGATTGTCTCTGTGTAGAAGGATAGGGCCATGAGGATGTATTTAGATTAACGTACCCTCAATAAAAAGACTATAAAAAACTGATATCTTATTCCCTAGATTGATGGATTCTTGAATGAGTTGCATGAGGCAATGTTCTCAAAGATTGATCTTCGATCAGGATATCATAAGATCAAGGTAAGAGAGCAAGACATTCATAAGGCTGCATTTAGATGTCACCATGGGCATTATGAGTTTTTGGTTATGCCCTTTAGTTTGACTAATGCACTAGCCACTTTTGTGTCCCATATGAACCACATCTTTAATAAACAGATAAGGAAGTTTCTCTTGGTGTCATTCGATGATATACTTATATACAACAAAAGGTGGGAGGAACACATGAGACATCTTGATGAGGTGTTGGGTATAATGGAAGCATAGTCTTTGTACGCTAAAGCATCCAAGTGCGAGTTTGGGATGACAAAATCCTCTACTTGGGACATGTGACCAGTGCTCAGTGTCGCAAGCTTCATCAAGAAAAGATACAGACGATTCATGATTGGCCACCACCGAGATCATTGACATAGTTGCAAGGATTCTTTGGTTTGTGCAGCTATTACAAGAGGTTCGTTAAGGAGTTTTTTGTAATATGCCACCCTATTTTCCCTTTGTCTTTATTTGTTTTGATGAATGTTTTGTGATATATTTGCAATGTTTGGTACAACAATATAATGCAGCAAAATAGAAGATATTGAAATAATAATTTTCAACTCAAAAACTGAACATTACATAGGAAATACACAACGGAAAATCCCAGATTTTTATATCAGCTTAGATACTCAGTATTTTTACAAAATATTGACAACACACTTTATAAATAAATATCCCCTATTATCTAAAACAACAATGCCCAGAAAATTTGGGAGTTTCAATTCATGAACTCACAGGTAAGGTATGCCTTGAAACCCTTTGAAAAATGGATGTTAGAATGAAGTATAAAGTTTGCAGCAGTCATACAACAGAATATATGCCTCTTTGAAATACAAATGATGCTATGCATTGCTCCTCAAACATTCAGTCTATATACTCCTCAAAATCCATGCACAGTCCAAACTGGGTCTTCACCATTAACAACAGAAAGAATATCATCAAACCCTGAACTTGGCGTCCAATATATGGCAGCAAATAAATCATCAAACCCTTGCCTAGCAGTGATGAACAATATATGTGCAATGTTCTAATAAATCCTTGTAATGTCCCCCATTTGAGTTGAGTGATATTTTATGGATTTCTTGTTTGATACATCGATGGTTCCTTCCAATAATATCAAAAAAATCAATTGTAGTTTGCTCTGCTAGTTTGGAGTTGTTGTCTTGTTGTAACTTATGAATAAAGATTGCGGTTTGCGTATACAATTGTATTGCAGATTGTTGGATGGTAATTCAATTGGAAGGACTATCTCAATGTTCTCAAGCTAGTATATCTCCTTACATTCGAATATACAGTTGTAGACTTCCGCTTGAGCAAATATGATCTCTCGGCATCAGATGGTTGATTGGCATTCTCCAAGTATTAGGTATAATCTGAAAATGTCTCCTCCAATAAGCGGCTCCCCTTTAATAAATATCAATGATTGAATGCAAGAGCTTTATTAGCGACACTGAGGAGTAAACGTGTATTTCCAACTCCCCACTAGCCGATGAACTTAGCGGCAACATATACAACAAGGAAATTTCAAGCGTCCAGATACTCTGTATTTGGAAGTGCCCGCCCAATACAACACTCACGTTAACAATGAAAAAGGCAGTCCTGAACTCGACGTTGGCAATGAGAATTTCCTGATACCGTATGGCATGACAACCACTGCAATCAATGGTCTCTCCCAATCACAGAACACATATCCTTCAACTGTGAAATAGATTCCGCCAGGGCCCGAAGGTGAATGGTCATGGAAACTCTAGTAACGGTGCCGACAAGCCATTAAGTCTTTTCCTACGATTAGCCAAAGTCCTGCAATACATTCAGCGATAGATGAAGACTTGACTTCTGTCAAAGTCCGGCATGTAAGGCATATATTGACATCAAAGATACATTTGTTTCTTCTCCCGTCAATCATAGACCCCTTTGTCGGCAATCATGAAAATCATCACATACCCGCCACCTCCCATGATCCCCCGTTGAAAGAAGTATCTGCCTTTCTTATATCTCTTGATCTATCCAACAATCACCCCTATTGAGATCGGAACGTGGCTCTTGCTTGAGTGACACACATCAATTCCTAAACGTTGCAATGCTCAGGTTGAACCGATTGCCTTCGACTATGCCCGTAATCTATTTTTATTGTATGTCTTAGAATTAGTAAATGTCTTCTTATTTAATATTGATTTGCATATACGTTAGTTTTAATATATTTATATTTATTATCTTATCGTTATTATTATTTATATACTTATGGTCATTATGATAATAGTATTTATTATCACTATTTGTATTTATCATAATTGTCCAATATTAATAATATTATCATAATATTATTTTTAATACTTATTTTTATATCTAACAATATTCTTACTTATCTTTATTATCTTGTCTTATACTCCATTTTATTACAATGGTTATAGAGCATATTTTGGGTATTATGATATTACATCGTATTATAATTATAGTATTGTTGCTTGACAATTATAATTATAATAGTATCAAATCGATAATATTTATATGCCTTAGCCTATCTTACTGTCAACTTTTCGGGACATGACAATCCTCCCCGCCCAAGATTGCTTGTCCTCAAGCAATCACCATTTCAAACATCTTTTAAGCATAAAACATCATAGAGGAACCCTGTTTGAAGACACGTCAAGAATGAAGCTAACATAAGGAAATACTTAATGAAGCATACATAAATACACGTAGTATAAACACACATAAGTCACAAAGTGTGAATGCCAGTCGCAAGACATACATGAATACAAGTAGGACATAGGAATACCAGCCATAGAGTGTGCACATTATCATATGTAAAAGTAAGCCACAAAGTATACACAAAAGTCATAGGAGTCACTTGGATATATTTGAATACACATAGACCATGTTGTACACTTGAATGCATTTGAATACATAAGTCATAAGCCATACTCAAATACACTTATGGTATGTGTTATAGTCAAATAATATACTTAATAATGTACACAAAGATATGAAGTAATCACTTAAGGCATGGATCATACACGTGCAAAGAATTCGCATGGATCACACAATAGATATTGGAAAAATAGTAATCGATGACATACAATAGGTACATATATAACCACTCATGTTGAAATCATACCATACATGGAGCAAGTTGTTATACGAAACAGTCACAAGGTAGGCATATAAGATATTACAATTGGAAACGAAGCCAGTAACACACAATGCATGAGCAAACATTGGAGGATACATACATCACATCACGAAGGTAAAAAGGTACCTACGTATGAATTGATCACACATAAAGTTTTCATGAAGCAATCATGTTGAAGGCACATCAGCAAACACGATTACTACGCAAGTTGCACTTAGGAAATACAAGGTACGTAATACACTCACGGTACACTTGAAGAAGTATACATGTTTAATCGGAAGTATAGCTCAAGCAGTCGATCATACGTAACGGTAATATACACATGCAGTGAGCATAGTAGGTGTTAAACAAGCACGTTGGACATGAGTCACACTCATAACTTATGAATCAGATATTTGAATACACTTAAGCAGTGAGCATGGAGCACACACCAACATGGAATGCAGATCGGAATACATAAGGCATGAAGTATTCATGAAGTATACATTTAAATATATAAAGCATGAGGTATGCTTTTCAATTGCAAGTATGTATGAGAATGGAGTAAACATGCTGAAAACACACCAATCATGAAAGACACATCAGGACGTTATCCACAAAGCAGTTATGTTACATATATTAGCCATAAATGTATACAAGATACAAGCATGGAGCAAACATGAATACATTTCTAAAGCATAATCATAGATTACACGTGAAGCATACAAAATACACTTATAAATACATGTTGTGCATTACGCAATGCAATACAAATACATACAAAAGCATCAATCAATAAATTACACATAAGGCATGCAAATCATGCAATTATACTTTAGGGAAAGTAATACGTTTGAAGTACATACATAGAGCACATAAACCCAGACAAGTATCTAATGCATAAATACTCATAGATACACTCTAACAAGAAGCATACATAGAGGAATTGCACACATGGAGTGAGAAGCTTTTAGAATATGTAGAGCGTTCAAGTACACTCAAATTTACTTCTATGCACAAAATATAAGCATATCATGCATTCAATAAATGGAAAATACACAATATGAAGCATTCATTTGAGTATACATAAAGCACAAAATGATCATACATGTAGATACACTCAATACATAGTCACAAAGGAAACACTTGAATTCAAGGTCACAGATGTATACAAAGTCAGATGGTATACACTCAAATACAAACACATCTCGAATTTAGGTACCATCCATCGAATATGCACTCAAATATAGTCATAAGTCAACTCAATCATATAATATACATGCAAATTCAAATGCAATCATAGAGTATACACCCAATTGCAAATTCAACCATAATTCATAAAGTATACACTCAAATACAAATTCAATCACGGTTATAGGGTGTACAATTAATTAAGAAAACACTTGGTAGGTGCAAGGTTAACAGTCAAAACAAACCATAATAGTTTGAGATATTTCATGGAATAAAAAATATTTAAATGAGGCGAAAAAAATGGCTCAACAAATTACAAGCATACAAATTTGATATTGAAGACGTTACGGGAAAAAAGAATGTTGTTGTTGATGCTATTTCCAAGAAGCCTGTTGGCGTTTAAATTCGCACCTCTGGAATGCGGATTTGAAAACAGACAGCTATGCACAGATAAACTGCTCTTCAAATTAGCAGGGGAAGCTCCCTCTTGCTGATGGTGTTTGAAAGAAAGTAAACTAAATCTAAGTTGCCTATCTTTTTTATCAGCTTAGAGCACAAGGTTTTTTAAACACAAACGCCGCAGCTGGAATTTTCTGATACAAGAAGTTCAACTACGACTAACTTAAACTAAAGACGTTCCTAACCTCTCAAGTAATAGCAAAGCAAGAGAAGTTAGAAATTAACAAGGTAGATTTTCTGACAAAAATACTTCAATAATCTCTCTTCCAACCAACACCTACACACTTCACTGCAAGCTGAAATAAAGATCATAAAAGTAAAACATAGATAACGGAAATTTGAGATTTTAGACCAAGGCAAAAGAGGCTCATGATTTTATTACTCAAATCTCTGAAGCAAAGCTCACTTCTAACATGCCTTGAACAAGAAATTGCAGCTAAAGAGGCTTGCAAACTTATTCTTAACACAATAGAAAACAGCAATCTCACTAACTCCTTGTTGGCTAAAGAGGCTCAACAATTTGTTTATCACAACACAAATGAACAATACTTGAGCAACCAATAGAAGGCACAATAGGCTCAGCGTTTTGTTCTCACTAGCACGGTTAAAGAAAATAAATGAGCAAAGGCTCTTATTTATAGAGAAGCAGAGGAGTAGGGAACCCTAAAATCTCCTTGCTTTCACAATCTAGGGCTTGCTCAGCAAGCAAGCTTTATTACTAAATCTAGAAAGATAAAACCCTAGAAAGCAGAAAAAGCGGGAAACGCCAACTATTACATCTTATCTTCTTTCTCTTCTCAAAGAATGGATAATGATTATTCCAAGAATAGAAAGAAAGCGAGAAAGAAAGCTTCTAGAAGAAAGCTGCTTTAAAGCTCGATCACATCCGCTAGGAAGTTAGAGATTGTGTCCCGGTTCGGTGCATCTATGCCATCAACAGCAAAACACCGCTTTTCAAGAATATCTTCAGCATCTGTAGATCTCAAATCTTCGATCTCATTGGCGCTTTATTGAACTTTGTGACATCGAAATATGGCCTATCCTTCCGTAACTGGTGCAACTATGAACAACGATACGGAACTGATTTTGCACCTCCTCAAGCCCGGCGTTAGGAACCATCTTGGACTGTCGAGAGAGGGATCTCTATGAATTCGCTGATGAAAAGAAGAGCTTCAACCACCCTTTGTCTGTAGGTGATGAATTCTTCGGATATCCTTTCATAAGTTTTAACTTTGAAAACATGACGCTCTCTCCAAGCAAGGATTTGTCTTTTGTGCTCCTTTGAAACTACTGAACCGTAGGCTGTGTCTAAATCAGAAATGATAATCTCATGCCTAGGTTTTACTTCAGCCAGTGTTTGTTCAAATCCTTGGATGCCTTGACGAAGTTCATGAGCGTTTTCTCTCAACTGGAACATCCGAGCCAAGATCTCCCTTACTCTGACAATGAAGTTCTCGATCCACTCCTGAGTCTCTTTCCCACATATGACCAGCTGTCTTAACTAATGGTGATCAGCTGGTGTTTCTAAGACCTGGGGCAGCAACTGGGTTGTTTGTGAAGAACCACGAGCAAGGTTAGAAATGAAAAGCTTAAGCTGCTGATTTTCAGCCTTGAGGGCTGCCTTGTCTTCTCCATCTTTTAGCACTCTTTCATGAAGGTTTTCGGATACAACTTTGAAGAGACTCAAATCTGCATGTCTAGTATTTCTACCAAGATTAGCCTTGACCATGACAAAATCATCCATATTTACCTCATCCCTATTCTTATCTTCTGGGGGCACTGCAGTCTCCACAACCATCTCGTTATCAGGATTCCTATCAAAATGAACTTGCTTCTTTGCTTTCTTCTTAGGAGGTTCCTGATAAATGTTATCGAGATCATCAACACTCACTTGATATGAAGGCCTTCTCCTAACCCTTCCTAAGGAGTTCTCAAGCCAAGACACAGTAGTATCTTTACTAACTTCCTCAAGAGGTACTGCTGCAATCTCTTAATCATCTTCGATATCAAGATCAATATGAATTGGTGAAGAACCTGTCAAAGGTACAGAAACATGTGTTGAAGGTAGCTCCTCTGCTTCATTCTGAGGTACGGGCTCGTCAAGAGGGACTTCTAAATCAACTGTAGGCTGTTCCTGTATGACTATGCCTGAGAAATCCAACCTTCTTTTTACATATTTATTTGATCTACAACCTTTGACGCCATCTTGAGACTGACTTTTACCCTTTCCTTTCGACTGTGTTCTGGAAGAAGAGGGAATTATCTTTGGCGGCTCTGCTACTGGAATGGAGTTCTTCCTTTTAAGCACTAAGAAAACCTTACTATGCTCAATGACTTGTCTTGTTCTGTCTTCAACTGAAAGAGATTCCTTGTTCGCCCAATTAACTTGTGGAAGAGGCTGATCCTCGATTTGTTTCTGAGTGTACATCGGTAGAAGCACATCTTCATCATCATCAGAGAGCCCTTCTATATCTTCATTTAAACAATCTTTCATCTGATGGAGAGTTAGCCTGCTGTAACTACGCCTTCGCACTTCAAACTCATCTGCACAGTTAGCCCAAAAATCTTCAAGTGCAGCTATGTGATTATAGTTCTTCTCCAATCGGCCTGCGTAGACACCATGAATAACCATAGACCCTGAGATAGGTAAAGGTAGGAAACTGTATAAACCAATCTGCCCATTCTGCCATTGCTACCCTAGCCACTGAGGAGATGCGGACGTGCAATTCGTTGTCTAAGTCCCGCACTGTGTACATCAAGAATGCCTCGTTCACCCTTTTGTAGTGGTGCAACGACTTTGTGAATTCCAGCTGGGGATAATAGTTATATATATGTTGTACGCTCAATGATCCCTCGGTGTTCAATCCTTTGAATTGACCCTGATAGGCCACCAGGTAGACTAGGTATGACACCATGTGGAATACATGAAACTGGAAATATTCTGTTATTTGCTGATGTAGGCAGTCACTAATCAAAGTAGGCCAATCATAAAATTCGGTTTTCTTCATGATGTGAGGTATGGCATAAAACATCCAAGGTTGGAACTTGGTGGCATCTTCTGAGCCAGTGACCCTGTTGAGCAAAGTGATGATGATGGCAACCTCGTCCTTGAACTCCCCTCGTCCGACATTCTTGGGCAATGTCTTATGTTTTTCTTTCATCCATCTCTGTGCAATCTTCTTGCTATATTTATCTTTATGCATATTCCACATCCTTTCACATTCATCCCTTGAAAGAGTTACGCTTTCAGGCCACGGGGGAATGGAAAAACATCTTTCGACCATATCAGGCTTTAGACTGCAAATCAATCTACCGTCTGCTGACTGGATCTCCCTAGTAGCCAAGTTGTAATGCTTAATGCAAGCGATTTTTAACTCAAGGCTCTGAACTGATATAGGAATTGACGCTGCTGCGAGGAGTCCAGAATGTCTCAGGTTCTTGATTGAAGTGTTGCCTGCTCTCTCCAAGGCATGTAGATCGAACACCGGCTTGACATGATGCAAGTCTGTCTCAACTGTTTTGATATAATTGTGAAAGAGATCTGATTCGGACTTGAAAACATTAGGAGTGTACTCCATTTCAGAAAACTCGAAGAATGACTGTAAACTCGCCTTGGTTCAGACAAGTCTTGTGCAATTTCTATTTTTAGAATGCTGATTTTTGTGCTTCAACGGACGAATTTTTGAGAAATTTTCTGAGATATGGGTTTTCTTCGGAATATCAATGCAAGACAACCCAGATCGTCCGTTTTTGAAAATCTTGAATTTAGCCTGAAAAAGTAGCAAACCCTAATTTCTTCAATTTTTCCCCAAAAAAGCTGGCATTTGGGTTTCGTTCAGAATATGATTAGAAATGGACCTAGTTGATTGAAATTGCAAAACCCTGATCTTTGATCGAAAAAGCAGCCAACCCTAGGTTTTTGAACTTTCTTGAAAAAAGTTGCGATATGGGTTTTCTTCAGAAGACTGATTGGCAAGGACCTAGATGGTTGAAATATGGATGCACTGAGGTTTTCACTGTCATGCAAAATAAAAGCACTTGCTGCAACTTGATGAAGTTCTTTGAAAAAAATTTCAGAAAATTGAGACAAAAAGACCTAGATGAGTGAAAAATTGAAAGCCTTGGCCTTCTGCTTGAAAAATTTGATATTCTGGAACAAAAAGCTTGAAAAAGCAAGGGTTTATGCTTGCTGGTCTGAAAAATCTGATGTAAAACCAGCAACCATGGACTTTTGAATCACAAAAATTCTTCAAACTTGCTGCTCCAACTTTCTCCTCTGTATGCTACCTGCAAAAATAATGAAAAATACATTGAAAAGAAGTGTTAAATAGACTTAGGACTTGATTTAGGTTTTGCTTTCTTTCTTTTTTTTTTGCTTTTATTCTCAAAACCCTAAATCTCAGCCCCTTGAACTTGGACGCCATCCTTCTCTTCTTGCAAATTTTGAAATTTTGAAAATTCGAAAATTCTCTAAGGCATGAAACTTTGGGCGCCTTTCTCGAAGAGGGGCGCTTATTTTCACCAGTGTTAGTCAAAATTTTAACTTTTTCAACTTTTCTCCATTTTGACACGCTACTTCATCACTGATTTCCTGTTGGCAGACCAACTCGACAGACGAGCTGAGTGGTTCACGACGGAGCCTGACTGAAACTGAGAAGGATGTTTTGGAGGCACCTCATGCTAAAAACTTGATTTTGACCTTCGAATTCATGGGAGGCTTTTCCTTCTAGGGGCGCTCAACTTCTTCAGTGTTAGCCATTTTTATGATTTCCGAGTTCTTCCTTCTCCCTTTGATCTTCTGACGAATCTTCGATTCCGGGAGCAACGCTAATCCGACTGATTGTCTGAAAATTCCGTTGGATAGCCAAACTGATTTTGGTGAGACACTCTTGGATGCTACTTCTGTAAATTCCATCATTTGAAGGCCTTAAAGTTTGGGCGCCCTTCCTCAACTGGGGCGCCCAGTTCTACCAGACTTGGAACAATTTTCAATTTATCCATATCTTTCACTTCTGCGGGCGATTTTGTTGAATTTTGAGCTCCGGGCGTTGGATTGATGAATGTTTGGACTCGTTGCGAAGCTGAGAGGATTTTAGGAGGGGTCTTCTGGAGACACGTTTACAGAAAAGTAGATTTTAGGTCCCCAAAAGCTTGGGCGCCCCTGGTAAGCTGGGGCGCCCAACTTCACCAGAGTTAGTTTTATTTTTGCATTTTTCACCTTTGCTTTCGGATTTTCTTTTCAACTCCCGTCGGACCCTCTGTTCAGCCCTTTGAGTCTAATGACTGCGAGCTCCGTTTGTCATGTTGGATAGCTCACTGGAAAGCCTATTGCATTCTGAAGACATCTCATTATAACTTTGACTACAAATTCATCTGTTTTAACCCTTGACAAGATGGGCGCCTTTCTTCAACTAGGGCGCCCAGTTTCTCCAGACTTAGACATTTTTACACTTTTTCTTTAATCTTCGAGTTTCAGATCTTCATTCTATACCTCCCACTTTGACTCGAATTTGTCGGAGACTGGATCGTCGGATGCTCTGACGGGGATATCCATCGCGAAGCTGACTAAACACTGCGCAACTTCCATTGGAGGTTCTAACCCTAGTTCACTCGTCTGATGCCCTAAAAAGATGGGCACCCTTCTTCAACTGTGGTGCCCGAACTTAGCAGTGTTAGAAAATTTTCATGACTTTTCAACTTTCTTCCTCGTTCCTCGTGCATGTTCATCGTTTCACCTTCTGCTGGAAGTTTAAGTGTTGAAAATGATGCCTGGCAGTCGGATGACCTCCATTGATGATCTCGGAGCTCCAGATATGCTTCTAAAAAAGTTGAATAGACCCAGTAGGGCAAAACTGATTATTTTAAGATTCTGACTACACCAGCCTGATACGGACACATTTTGAGCCAATCAAAATCAGTTCGGACCCTGTCAAACCAACTTTCTATTTTTAGAAAATTTTGCCAGTATCCGTTTCGAAAGAAACCTAGAAAACGTTACTAATTTTAGAAAATTTCTAAAAATAGCAGTTTTCCTAAAATTTAGGGGTGAAAAACTGAGATCTTGGTTTTGTAGGCTAAGCTGCTCTCAGCAGACCCAGATTGTCAGAAATTGAAAATTTTGCATTTTAACCCCCCATGCAAGACATGCACACCCAAATTTTGACCTTTTGACTGATTTGACAAGACTTTTACTCATTTCTTCAAAATGTCTGAGTGTAACAAAAATTTTAATTTTGGGGTACAACAAAGCCCATGGTTTGTTCTTTAGCAAAGATCTCAGTAGATTGGAAGGTTCACCTTTTGGTTGAGTATTTCGCAAACATAGTTGCATGTGAGATCATGCATTGGAAGAACCAAGATCATAGGTACACAATAGTAGATAACATTATCTACTACAAAGACAATCTACTTGGTTCTTGTATCAAAACTTAAGGAGAAAATTTTGAGAGCCATCCACAATACAGCCTTGGAAGGACATCTCAAGTACTTTAAAACTTACTGGCAAGTTACAGAGAGGTTTTCATGGAAAGGCCTCAAGGAGGGTGTTTTGAGACATGTACAAGAATGCTTGGCTTGTTAGCAAAATAAGTCCAAACACACTTTTCTAACTGGTCTACTTCAGCCATTGCTATAACATCTCCCCATTTTCGAGTTCACTTGCATTGCAGTCAGCATTGACCTGGGTGTGTGTCAGCATTATTAGAGGAGTTATTTGATGTTTCCAATGAGCTCAAGTGGCCTAGAGGATTCATATACCACTTTCAGATATGATTTTTGACTTTTCATGTGGCCTCAGAGATTCATGGAGCAAGCATCTATTTCTAGTAAGTCACCCGATCAGGTCCGTTTATCATCTTTCATCATCAATATCACTCCTGCAAAATAAGTTTTTTCTTCTGATGCATTTTGTCCACTTCCGTTAATTGGGTGTAATATTGAGCTATATTTAATTAATTTTACTAAGGTTGTCATTTTCATTAAAATATTAAATCGGGCACTTTAGTATTATAGCCCGTTGGAAAGAGAAAGAAAAGATTTAAATGATGGGATGCTTAAAAGTGAGTTTTAGTGCTGGAAATGTTTTAAAAGTAAAATAAATCACGTTTTGGAGTTAAAAGGTTTAATAATAAATCGTCTTTATAAGGGAGTTTATGGAAAGTTCCCTAAAAAGTAGATAAAAAAGGGGTTTGAAATCTCATTTGTTATTATGCAAATTATTACTTTCTCTTTCATGAGACCCTTGTGGTTTGGGAGATTGATCTATGTTCATTTCAGCCTTCTTGAGGACAAAAACTGCAAGAACCCTACCCGATTCTACTCCAAAAACTAAGTTTTCACCTTTTGACATTTCGTCAAATGATTGGCATGCAATGTCTAAGTTCTGATTTTCTAAGTGTGCATTTCTCACAGCCAGAGTGTTCACAGTCAAACTCTGCAGTTTCATCATACAACACTCTTTCATTGAGAAGAATCAAGAAAAGCATCACAAGCGCAAAGTTGTGGCAGAAACAGAGGTCATCGCTCCAATTACAGAGCTGCCAAAGTTACCAATCGATTCCTTGCCAGTATCAAACATGAAGATGGTGACTACGTATGTCTCGGTGATGTGCAAACAAAGTTTCAAGACCTCATCCGTAGTAGTTTCTACGGTGATCCTGCTAATTACAGGTTAAGTCAGATTGCAGTCATGTCAACAAGGTTGGACGATGCAGCTGCATAAAAGATTGGATTGCAAGTGCTGAGAAGATGTTGCAATGACATATCATCTTGCAAAGCATCAATTATCCTAATGTAGAGGCGGTCAACGACTGGTTAAAGAATTGTTGACTTGACGTGATGAGGTGTAAAAACACAATTAGGATGTCCTACCCCTCTAAAATAGAATTTATGAAAACAGGAGTTAACTTGATGCCTCTTTCCTAGTTAACTCACTGTCCCACTAATTGTGAATGTCTATCTCCACTAATTATGGATGTGTATTTTGGAGGAACTTTTGTATATTGGAGTTCTCTTTTAGTTTAGAATCAGTTAACTAAAGTAGACATTCCAGTTAATTGTTACGTTACCTACGTTGTTGGAGACCAGGTGTCTCTCAACCCAAACCCCTGACTGAAAATGCTGTTTTTTGTTTGTTTGGTATTTTTGTGTTTTTTATGGTTTTTTGCAATAAACAAGAAATTGCGATTTTGCTTGAAAAAGACTGGAAAAATAATTTAAAATACCAATTGCATAAAAACTACAGAATATCATTCATATATCGAAGCCAGATGGTTTATTGATCATTCTAAATGATTACACTGTGATCTAACAACATGCACAGGAAAACAATAATATTTATTTTGGAAGAACTTGGTTATTGCAGCTGCCTTGAAATGAAGAGGAATATGTACGGCCAGCTCCAGAACACTGATCTCCAAGCTCAGAAACAATCGAATAACTCCAGGAACCCTAGGCGCCCTTTCTACAAATGACTGAAGGTGAAAAGACAAAGCGATTTCCTCTAGAGATAAAGTACGGCCCTTGCTGGTGTTGATGCGTGTTTTATGACACACTAAACATTTTAGAACAAAGTGTCACAGACGCTCTATTCTCTCTTGAAAAACTACTTCCTATGCTAAGATTGCAAGTGAGGTCATAGGGTAATTCCAATGTTTAAGATGAACGCGGATAGGCTCTGTGGTATGCATGTGATTTGCTGTGGGCACAAGTAAGATTTTGCAAGTTATTCGAAAAAGGAGAGACATAAATGCAGTACCATTTTGGATTTTTTTGATTTTATATAAAAAAAAGTGAAAAAAGATTTAGGGTTTAGAGACTCTATACTACTCCTAAGAACTCAAGAGAAGACGAAGACTAAGTGAAACCAAATAAACCATACTCTGTTTCGCCACGTTTAACGACAACTACGCAGAGCAAGTGCAATCTTCTAGGAATGTGCTTGTGATTTTCACGTGATAAATAATTGCCATCAGATCGAACAACAATTATTAAAACAGAAGTTAAGCATCCACAGTAAAGCTCAGTCTAACTTTGCACATTGAGTGAAATCATCCACCCAAAGAAAGTATGAGCTCGGTTTCAATAATCTCCGTTATCAATCAATCATTCTTCTAACATACATTTTAATTCAAATCTACTAAGAGAGAAAGAAAATATGCGACCATGCAACTATTCAACAATCAAGTATTCAAGGCACCTCATGCATTTGAACTTCATTATTAAAGTAGTGTTTTCACAACAATCTCATACAACTCTCTCTTTATTTCTACAATCTATCTCAAATCTGCTCTAACTCTAACTTCTAAGCCTTATCTGATTCTCTAATTTCTAATCAATTTCTAATGAGAAATGAGAGAGTGAGGGGGGGGGTTTATATAGTTTTTCAAATTACAAAGAACGGCCCAGATTGATTCAAGATCAATGGCCAAGATTAATCAGAACTAAACCCTAATTAGGGTTTCCAAAACCACAATCAGTTAACTGGAAGAAAACACTAGACAACTGGAGTGTCATCCTTATCAACTTGTGCAGCCTCACGTTCGGCGAACCTGGACACTATCAGGTCGACCTCCTCCATAGCAATGTCGGGCAGCACGCTAATGTTGTACTCCAGCAAATCCAGGTTCTCTGCACACTCTGCAAACACAGTCGTCCATATTGGCTCTTGCAACAAGAAAGAACCTCTAATGGCCATGAATTCGAACACTTTGGTGAAGCCTTCCTTCATAATCGGCCCGGTGGTGGAGAAAACTTTCTGTACTTGCTCTTTCAGAATCTTTGACCGCAAGTGTTTCCTTCGGACAATCTCCTTGTTTAGCATATTTGCAGCCATCTCATAGATTTTACTTTGAATTTCTCTTACTTGTTCTTCAATTCTACCACCATCCTGCTTCACCTTTTCGAGAACTCCCTTCCTTGAGATTAAGGCATAGTACCATCCGTTGAAGTCGTAAGCTGCTCCGGCTTCAATAACCTTGTCCTCAATCAATCTTTGCTTTGAAATGTCCTTTAGTTCCTGGATGTATGGGATGATCCTGCTCTGAATGTCCTCGAGACTGCTCCGTGACTCTGCAAGATCTGCAACTCGTGAAAGTATGAAGGAAGCCTGTTCATTTATTTGTGCCAACTTTTCTGCAAATATCAACGCCTCTTCTTTCTTTCCAATTATCCAGTCTTTAGCCTCCCTTGCTGTTGTCAGCTCCTCTTCAAAGTTTGCACTTGGTCCTTGCGAAACATTTGGAGGTAAAGGCACCACTTGTTCACCTTCGTTTAGTGGCCTAGTCAGGTGCTGGATATAATCTTTTAAACGCTGAATTTCTTTCTTGTATTCTTTCTTCTTGGCAACTTCTTTTTCTAATCTGCCCTTGATGGTGGCCACGGAATTATCCAAGTCTTCGACTTCCTGCCCTTTTGATGTCGGACCCATGTCGACAGTCGTGATAACATATTCTTCAGGAGCAATCTCGTCTTGAAACTTGTCGGCCGTAGGCACTGCAATTTGCACCGTGCGATTTCCAGCTTCATCTCTTTGAATAGTTGAGAACTTTTTGGCCTTCTTCCTCGGGGCAGTCTGCTCTAATCTTGCAAGAAAATCTGCGTCATTGTCCTCCTCCGGGACTTCCATTGGCGATTTTCTTTTCAATCTTTCTCTCAGCCACTCAGGTACTGTTGGCTGTTCAATCATGTCCTCTTGATTTTGGACGTCTGGTATGTCCTGTACTTCCTGTTCTTCTTGAATTTCTGGCAGATTTTGAATTTCTTGAACTAGCTGCATATCATGGATCTCCTGGACAGATGGGTCCTCTTGAATGCCCTTGAGGGCGGAAATCATTCCCTCCTCAAATTCTCCATCCTCGATGTCTGTGTCGTTACCCGATTCCAAGATTTCTGTGCTTGCCGGAGAGGGTTGATTATCATCTTCTATTTGAATTAGCTCTATATTTTCCACTGGAGAAGGTATCATGGCATTTTCCAAGGATTCTCTATCCATGGCAAGCATCTCCTCTATGTTCCTAGAAGTAGCCGACTGGAGGGGTTTAGCCTTATGTTTCTTCCGTGAAGGACCCTCATCTATCTCTTTACCCTTGTCTTGTACTGCAGATTTATCGGCTTCTTTCCTCTTTTTGGAGTTGGCAGCATCTGCTTGTCCGTCCGCATGAGATGCACCGGCGTTCGAAGAACATGACTCGGTGTCTCCCATCAACTCATAAGTAAATTGTACGTTTCTCTGCTTCAGGACCTCTACTTGGCGATCTATCCACCACTGAGAGTATTTGAAAACAGGGCGCATCAAGGTGGTTAGATCACCCATCTCAGGTTCGAACCATTTCGTAGGTGGAAGTGGCTCATTTTCCTTGAAGCCTGGCTGCACATATATCCCGTCATCTTGCAGCTGGTCAGGTATTTTGAAAAGCTCTGTCGCTCTTATCATGCTCAGGGGTAACCTTGACCATAATCTTCTCCTTACATCGTATTCATCGGCTGCGTTGGCCCAAAAGTCCTCTAGGTCAACCCGATGTTTATATCTTTCTCCGTCCACAGTTTTGACGTGATGGAACGGATCGAAGTTGCTTCTGGCTTTGTATGATATAAAAGGATACTGTTGAATCTCCAGTCGAGCAACCTCTGCTGCTTGGGCTGTCGGGCATGACTCCTCCATGTTGCCGATGAAAAACGGAAAGGTGACGGCAGCTTTCTGCTTAGGTCTTTGGATGTTCTGATATGTTTCTAACTGTCTTAGCACTTCCAACAATACCATCCTATTTGTCGGGTAGACAGGCAGCCTATAAGGATTTCCGGAAAATCCTTGGATTCTGATGTAGGTGAACTTTGGATATTGGATGAACCAGAATCCATAACGACTGATCAAGCTCTTAGCTTCATGCGAGAGTCTTTGGTGCGTTCCGCCCTGAAGAAGCCTGGTGATATACATCAAAAATGCATCGTGAGCTCGCCGGAAGTGGGACTTCTCTTTCAGCTGCAGCTGTGGATAGCAGTCGTAGACTTTGAATTTCCCCTCGCCATTGCCGACCACGCCTTTGCATGTCAAGCCAGGATATTTATAATATCTTGCCAATGAATATACAATGTAGGAGCTCATATGGAAAACTTTGGTCTGTTCAAAGTTGACCAACTATTCGTGCAGGCTGTCACTGATCATCCTGGACCAATTAAACATTTTGACTCCAGTGATTATCTCGTCAATAAAATAATACATCCATTCTTCGAAAGGGGCACCGTGAGCACTGCCTACTATTCTGTTAAGTAGCAGAACAATATCACCATATTCTTCTTTGAAGTGGGTTCTGATCAACTTTTTAGGCATCTTGCTTGCAGTAGGCTTTGGTTTTAACAACCAATTTTTGTTTATGTTCGATGCACACAGATCCTTCTGACTTTGATAAAGTTTGAGTGTATCTTGTTTGCTGCGGTAGGATGTACGGTTGTATACTGGAATGCCAAAAGTCTCCTGGATTGCTGGCTCGGACAAGTAAGCAAGGACTCTCCCGTCAGGAGCTTCAATCTGTCGGTCTTGTGCGTTGTAATGAAGTGCACACTCCACCATCAACTCAGGACATTCTTTTGCTGGTGGAAATCCAGCTGCATGGACGATTCCGTTTCGCATCATCCTCATGGCGATTGGCGTTGGCAGACGTCCGTCAGTCCCGTACATTCTCTTTCGGAAATCTTCAAGATCAACATGGCCAAGGTCTGTGTCAAGAACGTGCTCCCACTTGGACTTGATCTTTGATTGAGTTTGGACACCTTTGCTTGCGAATTTCATCTTGGTTGCTTCGAAAAATAGATCTGCAAGAGAAGGTAAAAAGGAAAATCAGAATTCGACATTTAAAATCAGTTTGAAAGAACATTCCAGCTGGTAATTAAATCAGACTTCGCGAAAAATAACAAGCTGGAAAGAAAATAAATGGTGGAGCTTCATGAAATGGACAAGAAAAATCTGCCTTGTGACTTCTTGGAAACGTGATCGTGATTGCTATGCAAGCTGATAACAGAATATTTCTTTCACTTAGCTGCAAATTTCTTCAGCCTTTTTGCCTTAAACACTTTTTCTCTCACAACTTTTCTTCTCCAAAATCGAGTGATTGCAAAAATGAAAAACGAAATCACTTATAGAAGTGAGAGGGTCGATCATTTTAGTAAATTTGCATAGTTTCCTTTGAATCAAGTTCGAACTCATTCTTTCACTTTGTTTCTGAATGGCAAGTTCTATCCTTAACAACTTCGTCCGGGAAAGTTTCTAATTTAATTCACAGTCCAACAAGACTCTTTTTCTCTCTTTCCATTTTCGAAATTTTCATGACTTATCTCTTTTTGGGTGTTGGAAATAAAATATTAAAATAATTAAAATAATTATTTTATGTGTCCATTCCAACCCGTTCGTTTTGTTGGCAATTTATTTTTTGATTTTTCGAAAATTTCTTGCCATAATCTTGATCGTCCAATTTATTTGGCCATGATTTTCTAACCGTTTTCCAAAAATATTTGGCCATGTCCAATTTTATTTGGCCAAGAAACATTTCTCGTCTGACAATTTCCTAGCCACGTCCAACTTTTTCTTAGTCATGTCCAACTTTTTCTTAGTCATGTCCAAAGATTTTCTAGCCATGACTTGTCTTTTGTCCCAAATTCTTTCGCCGTGTCCGATATTTTTCCATCCATAACTTGATTTTTCCATAATTTTCCTTGACAAATCCAATTTTATTTTGTCCATTTGCTCAATTTTTCTAGCCATGGCGAAGATTTTTCTTCATATTTTCTTGGTCGAATCTTCAAGTGCCAGGTATATTTTAGCTTTCCAAAGGCTTGGACTTAGGCGAATTTCAATTTTTTATACTCTTGATACATGGCGGACTTTGGCATTTTCTTTGCCATTCGTGCCTGAGCCATTTTTTCTTTCCTTTCATCTTAGGCGGACTTCACACATTTTGTAGCCACTTTACCTCTTTGCTAAGGCGGACTTTGTTGGTTTTTTGGCCATTTTAGCCTTGCTTATGGCGGAGTTTCCTTTTTTGTTTGCCATTTGACCCTTTGCTTTAGGCATTTTCTTCTTCCCTAAGGCGGACTTCAGCTTGCCTTTGGCCACTTTAACTTTGATTTGTCCATGCCTTAGCCAATTTTATCTCATTTTGCTTTGGGCGGACTTTGGCTTCTTTCTAGCCACTCCTTTCATGCCTTGGGCGGACTTTGGGGTTATGCTTGCCATTTGCCTTGGGCGGACTTCATGCCTTCCCTTGCCAACTTGAAACTACCTAGGGCGGACTTTGACATATCCTTAGCCATTGCTCAATATTCTAGGCGGACTTCCTCATATTCTTCGCCATTGGACTTGGTTGGAGGGCGGACTTCCATGTTTTCCATGCCACTTACAAGGGCGGACTTGCATGTATGTTTGGCCATTGCCTAATATCCAAGGCGGACTTCATTACATCTGTTGCCATTTTCCTTCTTGGCTGGGGCGGACTTGCATGATTTTGTTGGCCAAAAGTAGGGCGGACTTCCTTGCATGCTTGGCCATTGCCAGATTTTCTTAGACATTTGCCAGATTTTCTTAGACGTTTCCTTCATTCTCCATGGGCGGACTTCAGCATCTGACTATCCATTGCCACTTTTTCTTAGACATTTGCCAGATTTTCTTAGACATTTGCCAGATTTTCAGGCTATTGACATGTTGGCTGAAGCTTCTTACCATTCATTTCCTCTGCCTTAGGCGAATTTATCAGTTTTTTCCATGACTGTACTCAGATTTTCCATGAATTGTTCAGATAATTTCCCAGATTTCTTCATAAATTTCATGGACTTCTTGCAGATTTCTTCATGAATGTTCAGATTTCTTCACCATTTTCCAGATTTTTGAACCTTTTTTGTGATTTTCCAGATTTTTGACCAAAATTTCAAAAAAACTTCGAATCAATTTTCTGAGAGTTTCGTTGCTCGTTTCGAACTTCTGAGTGCGTTTTCGAAACTCGTGGCCCTTCTAAAAATAGAAATTTTCCAAAAATAGCAACTTTCCAAAAATAGACCCTAAAAAATAGGGATCCCAGAATTGCCCAAAAGTGCCAAAAAAGTAGGTCCTAAAAAATAGGGGGCCAGGGTGAGAAACCCTAAAAATATGGAAGTGTCAGAATCGACCGAAACGACAGTCGATCTTCGTCTCCCAGGCCTTCTAAGCACAATGGTGACGTTTATACATTGATCCAGACTAAAATTCACTGACTCAACTCGGGTGACCGTTCAAAATGCAGACTCAAAACCCCCAAACGAAGAGCAGACAAAACAAGGCGCACGAAAGCAAAACCCCAAAAGGCAAACGACAAGGGTCCCCATTTGCAATGGGGCGAGGTGTGAGTTAGGTCACAACATCTGGTACACAAAAGTACAGCCCAGCAGCAGCATTAAATATGGTATGGCCTTAATGAATGAAGTGTCAGATCTCTGTGATATGATCTCTGATAGGTCGCCCCAATCAACTGATGAATAATCTCTGTAAACCCTTCCTAAATCGATCTAGTAAGCTCAACTGCCACCTCTGTATGAAGTCACCAAGTACGAGAATCTTCAACTGGTATTTCATAGTCTCAGTATGCCAACTCTTGAAGAGGGAACGTTCTCCAAAATGAACTGTCTGCTGAAACCCTAGGTTCGCAAACTTCAATGCTCAGAGCAAGAATAAGACAAATTGAATAATCATCACACATGAGTTCGATTTGTCTTGGCAGTGAATATATAAAGCCTTTTCAAAATTTCGACCCGAGCTTCTTTTTTTAATAATCATTTAAATAAATGATTAAATTCGTCATTTTTGACTTAGGAGAAAAATATTAGATAAATAGCGTCCAATCATTAATGGCTAAATAATTATTCATTATATTAAATATTCGACTTTATTATAAAGTATTAAAAATACTTTATAATACTCCATTATCATTAATATTTAAATATATTAATAAAGTGAATTTATAACATAAAGTCAAAATATCAATTATTTAATAATCATTAAATCCTCCGTTATTTTTCCATCTGACAGACAAACTGATGAACTGGGTCGACTCTGAGCTAATCAGCTGAACTAGGTGCCCTGCCCAAAATAGCAGCTTTCGCCTATCTGACTTACTAAAAATAGCAAGTCTCTGATAAACCTCTCTGAAAGATTCTGCGAAGGCCCAACCTGAAACAACTGAAAGAATGATACTCCTGAACACCGGGTAACTGCCTCAAATGATCCTCTACACACAACTGTCAGCCTACGAGGACCAGAATGATAGGCTAACCTCAAATCCAGCTGCGCTGACTAGGAAGGGGACATCACATACGTTTAGACATAGAAATAAATCTTGCAGATTGGTAAGAACCAAGTGTTAACTCAAGGAGATTTTAGGGTTGCCTACTCCTTTGAGCCTCTATAAATAAGATCCTTGAGCTCACTGTATTTTAACTTTACTTCACAATAGCAAAATGTTGACCTAAAAAGCCTTCAACTTTGTTTGCCTAGTATATGTTCTTGAATTGTATTTGTTATAGTAAAATGCTAAGTACAACTTACGTTTTTCCTATTCAAATAGATGTGTTCGATCTATGTTCATGTTTAAATGGTGGATCACTTCTTGTGTGATTGTCTCTTTAACACAAGTTCATGTCCCAAAGTGTAATCTTTGATCAAAGTTGGGATAATAGATCAAGAGAGCCATGGGCCTTTGATCAAAAATTCTAAAGATCGATCATTGTATGTTGTTTCCAATAATCTTTCTTTCAATCTACACCTCCGAAAGAGCATTGTTGTAAGAACTTTGCTGATTCTAACCACTGCCAATTGGTATGTGTTGTCCCTCATTTTTGACTTGTTAAAAATTGGGATAACCTATCAAAATTTTAATAAAATTTGATAATTTTCTCTTCTAAGGCACGTTTTACGAGGTGCAAAGGTTAGAAAATTTCAGTTTTGGGTCTATAGTCCTTTTGGTTAACATTTTTCACTCACTCTCGTCCGTTTTCGTGAAATTCTGAGTCATTTTTAGTGTCTTTTTGACCAAATTCGGGTTTTTTAGGCAACTCAGCAGAATAGGAAAATTTAAGCTTAAAAAGCAAAATTGCTAAAACTTCCAAAAATCCCGAAATTGCTAAATGTCCAAAAAATCCCGAAATTGCTAAATGTCCAAAAAAACCCGAAATGCAAGTAAAAGGCATTTTTGAAGTTTCACAAGTTATTTTTCAATTGCAATGAGTCTCTAAAAACCCGAAATGCAAGTAAAAGGCATTTTTGAAGTTTTACAAGTTATTTTTCAATTGCAATGAGTCTCTAAAAACCCGAAATGAGTTTTGCGAGTGTTTTTATGAATTTTGTAGCTTGATCTTGCTCATATGTACCCCGATTGAAGAGATTTTGGCATGAAGAACAATTGGCAAGGTCTGCAACTTTATTAAATTCCCCATTTTTGCTCTACCATTGCCTCATTTTTCCAGATTTGAGTTTGTTCAAGGCACCTAGGGTTTTATTTTTATTTTTTTTATTTTTCTTTATTTTGGTTTGTAAACTCTTATGTTCTTTGTTTCTTTTTATTTTTTCTGTTTTTGTTGCTTTAAATCCTTTGTTCTTGGGTTGCCTTTCTATGGAGATTGAGATTGCATATTTAAAATATATGGCTGAAAACGTGTTTTTTCACTTCATACGCCCTTCATTTATAAAAACATTTTTCTCTTTCTTTCATTCGCCTTCCCATTCGCTTTTCATTCATATGCCTCTCATTCTATTTTGAAATGTCATTCATTTCATGATAAACACGTCCTTCATTCGCCATATCCATTGAAAACGTCTTGTATTAAAACGCTTTTTCATTATTGGAAATGCATTTTCTTCATTTTAATAAAAATGATGTTTTTCCTCCATTTCTGCCCTTCATTTCATCCGTCATACATTTTCATTCTCCTTTCGTTTATTTCATTCCATATCATTACCATTTTCTAGAAAAGAAGAAAAGAATAAAAATGCCCTAGAAACCAAATCGGGATTTTTCCAATCAATTGCAAGTAGGACATTTTTGTCTAAAATGCAACTACAAGTTAGCACAAGGAAATAAACTTGCAATGGCTTCCCAAAATCCCGATTATACCTTACTTGCTGTCAGCCTTCCGAAACCCGAAATTCACTTGTGAGCCCATTTTTGCATCAAATTATCCCTTCCCTTGTCAGTCTTGTTTATACACATGATCTATCAAACCAATAAATCAAGGCATGGCCATTGTTTTATAACAATTTCATCTTGAATAAGGTGTTGTGGGTTCTTCATCAGTGAACAAAAGAAGAAGAGATACGACAGTAATTCATGGAGCAGCCTGAAGGTCAATAATCGTCATGAAACCATCTAGGGACAAAGTAAATCAAGCATGGAAAAAGGACGCAACGAAGAGAAGAACTTCCTAAAGAAATGGTACTACTCCAAGCCTGTGATAAGGTTGAAGTTCGCCAAGGACACAAAGATCATTAAGAATGCAAATTCTTGTTCCAAGTTCGAGATCTCTTCACCAATCCTGAATACTTCAAATTCTAAAATCCTGAAGCAGCATGAAGATCATCACAGATGAAGGATGATGTAGTTAGAGTCGTGTCTTGGACACTTAAAATAATTTCAATTATGTATTTTACTTTCGACAAAAGTATATGTAAAAACAAGCTTTGCAATTGCAAGTGTTCTTTCCTTGCAATTTTGAAAAATGTAATTACATGTAATCAAATTACAATTGGATTGTAATTTTGAATAAGTCAATTGCAATTAGTTATCGGTTGAGAGAATTTCTCAAGTTAGTTGAGATCCTCCCACCTTTTTCTCATGACCTCTCTCCTATAAATACCTGAGGAGGTCCTTTGTAATTTTGTATCTTTTGGCAATGCAACAAAATTCTGCCAATTTGTGTATGCATTCTAAGACTTTGAGTTTAGATGTAAATCAGATTGCAATCAATAAAGAAAACAAATTGCTTCCAAACTTTGTGTTGGTACAAATTGTGATGTGACGACATTATTTGGAATTGATTGTGAGTTTTGTGGTGTTATACAAGAGGGATTCAAGCTCAATTCTGCAGACTTTGAGGAGCAAATTGTGTTTAAAGTTTTAGATTAGTTTTCAGATTTGATACTACAGACTTTGAGCTGTTTGTCACGTTTGAAGCTATTATAGAATGCTCAAACAAAGGGGGTAACTTGCAGACTTTGTGTTGCATTTATTTTCTATTTTGAGCTGCTACATACTGTACTTGGCTACCAGAAAATCATCTAAAAAGGTTGGTAGGAGAGTAAGTTGTCAAAGACTTTGTGCTTTCAATTTGATTTCCTGTCCCGGAGGAGCAACGGAGGACTTTATGCCTTTATGGAAACTTTGCTTCTTTATTTGTTTACTTCATAAATCATTTATATTTTCAGCTGTGATTCTTTTCTGAAACAAGAGAAAAGAATAAGTGTCTTTTCTGGAAAAAGAGAAAAAGACAGAGTTTCACCCAGATTTAGAATAGATTTATAGTTAGAGTGTATTTCTGAATTGTTAAAATAGATAAAAAAGGGGGAGCCTTCCCTTTGAAATTAGGAGAGTTTATCTCACGTGCTATGGCTGAAACCACAATTTTGCATATCTTCAAGGTATACAAAATTTTCAACCAACAGTATGTTGATGAAATATGCTAACCAATTTTTTTCGAAGGATTCCCACAACATAAACCAGCACTAGCCAACTGGATTAGCATTAGCATCAAACTAAAATCAAAGCTTAAAAGAAACTCAATGCAAAGAATGCACACTCAATTCAAATGAAGGAAAGGTGTTGACATATGGTGGAGAAACTAAAGAATACTACTTGAATGAAACTACTCAACGTCAAGAATGTGCACTCAAGATCCCACTGAGGGCGAGGTGCTAACATATGATGGAGTGATTAATTGAAATTGGAACTAATAGGCAGATAACCAACCATGAAGCTACAACAATCTAATTCGTCCGTTGTGGCGAGCATCCACTGAATAGCGGGGATTCACCACTTGAGAGTGGGTACAATGATATAACAAGTTCGTTCTCTGCACTGGCGGTAAACCGTCCAGGGGTAATTAATAAGAAATAAAACAAGTAGTTGCAGCAATAAAATGGGTTGGATTAGTACTACTAAATCACAACTTTACAATTTCAAAGATTGCAAAAACAAGTATTACAATGCTAGAGAAATAAGTCTAGAAGAGAAGAATGAATTCTAATGATGTTCCTTTACTCTTCCAATGATAGAATTATGACCAAAACAAAAATCATATGAATCTGATATAAACACAAAGTTTCTAGAATTCTGATCAGCAAACTGTAAACTCATAAAATGTTCATAACTTCATCCAATTACCTCCGTTTCGAATGACATTGAATGCAATGGACTTCTAGAAGGTAGGCGCCCATGCTAGGATAAAGAAATAGCAACAAATCTTGATCATTAATTCCTGGCACACTTCCCCAGACACTCCAAATGGTATGGCCCTTGAAAAGGGCGATTTGCTTCTTAAAAATCAGAATCTCCAAAATAAAATCTCATACTTGGTGGAAAGGGGCGCCCATGGCAAACAATGACATTTCAAAAATACCCAGAAGCAAATAAAAATTATTCAAAGAGCTGCATATATTTTATACTTTCACCTGTATGTGAACCAGCAACTCAAAACTAACAAAAACTCCACAATTCTTCAATCAAATGAGCTCAATCTGCTAGTCTGATATTGAGAAGCAGCAATGTAGCCAACTAGGTGCTATCTTGCAAACATGAAATTGGACGAAAGGCTAGGAGGTTGACATCCTCGAAGCAAAATATCAATTGTCATTCCGACAACATAACTTTAGCATAATTTTCATGGATCCAAGGCTGGAGAAAAACCCTTCACTAAATAGAAGCTCACAAAACTCCTCAAATTCCTGAGAAAGCACAACAAAAGACACGGGAGTCATTTCAAATTTCCAAAAACAATTAATTCCTCAAGGTGGCGTCCCTTTTTGCATAATATGAACTTCACTTTAATTTAAAATTATCTCTTTTAAAAGTGGCGTCCACTTTTCCCAAGGCATTTGATGATAATTGAAATATATTAAACACCCCATGAAGGCATCCCCCTTCCAAGTCCCTCTTTTTAAACAAAACTTAAATCCACTCTTCCACTTATTAACGTGGGGGGAATACTGTCCACACAACCACTTATAACGTGGGGGGAAATTACAAACAAGATATAAGTTTATTCTAAAACTCAACCACTCAATTGTGGGAGTGTAAAACAGATATAAAATTGCAGCAAGTAAAGGAAGAGCTGTTAGTACTACTAACTAGCTTTACAAAGAATAAGAACAGCTGCAAATAGAATAGATAATCTTCCAAGAACATTAAACAGTTAGAGTATCACTTCCTCTAACATTTACAATGATATAAGATGAAGAATTGAAGCTCAAACCAGCATTATATCAAAAACTAACAAGTCTGATATAAAAATCTGCAATCTGGAAATGTCTATCAGCAAACAGCAAACTCATAAAAATGATCACAACTCCTTCAATATACCTCTGAATTGAATGAAACGAAATGCAAAGTCTCTTTGGAGGATAGGCGCCCAAACTCAAACCACAAAACTGCATCAAAACTCATGATATTATTTTGCACGAATCCCAAAGCACTCTCAAGATGGTACGGCCCTCAAGAGGGGCGATTTCTCTTGCTAAAAATCAAATACTTGGAATTAAATTCTGAAATTCTCCAAATATGATCGCCATTAGCATAGAATTGCAAGGATCAAATACCCATAACCAAAATAAATTCACATCAAAAGCTGTAAATGAAAAACACCTTCAGCTGTGTATACATCAGCAACATTAAAACTGAAATTCTCACCAAAATTCACCAACTTTGAAGCACAATCTGCTAGTCTGATTGAGAAGCAGCAATAAGACCAACTAGGTGTTGTCTTTCAAACACGAAATTGGATTGGAACTAGGAGGTAAGCATCCCTCGAAGTATTAAACAAGTTGTCATTTTGACAGCATAACATTAGCATAAACATTGGATAATCAGCTCTTCAAACAGCAGCAATATATAAGCTTTTGTTGGCAAATGAAGCAACAAGAACTCTTCAAATTCCAAGAAGTTGAATCACTTCAACTTCCAAAAAGGACGCCACCTTTTTGCCTTTTACTTTTTGAAATAATAAAATATCATTCAACTTCCCCTTTAGGCATCCATTTCATATTGCAACAATAAAGCATTTATTAAATAATTAAATGCTCACTTGACCCCTTTATGTCCCCTTCTTTAAAACAACTTGAAGTCATCAAGCCTAGGCATGGGGTACAACTTCAAGACATGAAAATTGACTAAGTCTGAAACTCACCCAAGGAGAAAACCAAACCCAAAGCCAAACGAGATGATGGATAACAAGATGACTTGAGTTGAGGCTGATGATGCCATGCCAAAATTAGACTTACTAAAAATAGCCACTGCCAAAAATAGTAAGTTTACCTCAAAACCAACGAAAGCGAACTTGGAAGCAAGACTTAATGAAAGTGACAACTGAACCAGCCAAAATTAGTATTTACTAAAAATAGTAAATACCTAGAAATGCCACAAACCTCCAAGCAAGGAAACCCTAATTTCACTTTTGATCAACCTACGGATTTCCGGAAATAGGCTATCAGTCAAAGAAGAGCGTATGGCCAAAATGGGGACATTACAGTCCGCCCTTCCCAAAATTGCTTGTCCTCAAGCAATGCCACAACACTCCAAACTGATCCCACCAAACATATAGGATCCCGGGGTCCCATGTCCATCTCTGAAAAACCCCACCATGCTGATGCTGCTCTACTCTGATCATACAAATGAAATCATTGCACCAAAACTGCACTAACCATCCTTGCAACCTCAAAGTGATAACATGCCTGAAATTCAAGTCGAACAACATAGAAGGAATTGAATCAAAATCTAGCAGCGTCTCATGCTCAATAAACTCTGAGGAATTAACATCTGCAATGTCAATGTCAATCACCATTCTGAGAACAAAGAAGAATAATCTAAACAACTCAAAAATATTCTCATCAACATCACTCCTCAAAGCATCAAACCAAATCACAACAGCAAATGTGATTCCATCATAGCTATTTGCAAAGGAAAAAACAGCTCTTTGCCAAGTCATAGCAACTGCATCCTCAAAGCTCCTTAAGGATGTATAATGCCTCCTCTGAGTAATTCTGACATATTCAAGAAAAACTCTGAAAACTTCCACCAATCTCTCCCCCAAAGTCTCAAAAAGTTGAACCAAATCAAGCAAAGGTTCGCTGCCCCAAATACTAGTGCAAGAGATTGTACAAAGAAAGCCACTAGAACATAACTTGAACACCATCCAATACTGATCTGAATCACTATGAAACATTATTACCCACTTTTGAAGCCAAAAATCATCACTAAAAAGAGGTTGTGAAGAGGAAAAATGAATGTACCAGCTGCCTATGAAAACTGAAATGAACCACTCAAAGTCTGATTTTAGGAAAATCAGCATGCAAGGGGTTGTAGGATTGCTGCAAAACTGGAAATTAGCATCTATAATATCACAACAACTCATGCCCAAGGCTGGACACATCCTCTCAAGGAACTCCAACCCAAAATAAAAACATCCTTTGTTCGATATATCTTCCCAATCCATCGGTCGATGTGCAAAAAGAACCATCGAATGGTTAATAAGGATGGGGACAGCATCAAAGAATCTGAAAATTGAACCCGTATCTCTCCAATGATTCCTCTTTCCACTTGTAACAATCTCCATCAAGCCATGTTGAGGATCCCAAGCATGGATACCCAACTGGAAATGTTCCCCAATGCACCAAAAAGAGAACACCACAGTTCTCCAAGTGTTAATCAAAGCAATTTGCAAACTCAAGAAGTTAGTGTCTTCTTTGATAAACCCATGTAGCCCATCCATGAAAACATCAACATCAATGGAGCACAGAACAAATGTTGTCCATAATTCCCATTTCCCCAAAGGACTAGGGTGAGCCAAAACATCACTCAACCCAAGAGATAGATTGTTAAGAAGGTGAATTGCCTGTTTAGGTTCAACTTTCTCCCAAACTTCATGAGTAATAAGTTTGGAATCTTCACTCTTTGTTGCTGCAATGGAGTGACCAGCAACTACCAAGACTTGTTTTATTGACACCTTTAAGCCAATGTTGAAGAAATCTCCTTGAGTCCACACTTTCCATGTGAATACTTCATCCTTGATCCCACTTATGCTTTCATTATCAAAATGCCCTTGATGATTACTACTCACAAAACATGGCACACTTTCATAGAAAATATCTATCACCTTATGATTATCCAAATCATGTGAAGATAATGGACTGTTGTTCTCAAAAATATTATCTTCATCCCTTTCGTTGGTGTCTTCATAGAATTCAAACTCATCTTTTTCAACTTGTGGATGCTCACCATTAGTTGCCGACCCACAAAGTGTAGCATGCTGAATACTACATTCATTATCCGTTAAAACATCTATCGCATAGCTGCAAACCATTCCTTCTTGTGGCAAAGTCTCTTCCCAACTCAAGAGTTCACACTCTTGATGTACTTTCCAATCACCATCAACATATGGGATCATCTTGGCATTACGCAATGTTTCATCATTATGGAGTTCATTTATTCCTTCAACTATTTGTTTGATCTCCATAATCCTTGTATTAACTTCTTGTTCCTTAAGGGTAGCTGCAATAGATGAATGATTTTCTGCTTTGTATAAAGAATGATGAGCTAAGGTAAAATCAAGGCAAAGCCTATCCATCTCTTCCTCCTTCTCTTGGTAGGCATCATAGGTCTCCTCTGCAAACTTAATAGCATTATCCCTATCTGAGAGCAAATGCAAATAATCTGACTTTATGGATTCCAATGCCTCTTTGATAGATTGCATCTTGGAAAGAGAGTCTCCATCTTTAACTCCATTTAGTTTCTCTTCAAATTGAAACTTCCAGCAAAGTTCCGCAATGAAGTGATATGTGTTATCAAATTTTGATAACACTTTAACAATCTTCTCTTCTGAAACCAATAAATTATCCTTCAAAACTTGCAGCTCTTTAGGCCCTTGATCCCAATCAGCAAAGAAGCTATGCTCATCAAACATCAATTTTTCTGATTTGTTTTCCTTGACATGATTTTCAAAATCAGCCTCCTTTCTAATCTTATCACTGCATATCTCCTGAATCGAAGGCTTGTCAACAACTTCTTCAAACAAATTAGTACCTCTATCTTGACCTTTCAAGTTCTCATACTCTTCTTGTGCGTAATTTTGAAAGGCATCCAAATCATTTGCTGATTTTAAAACATTCTTCTCTTCAACATAAGAAATCACGTTCTCATTAGCCATTGCTGCAACTTCTCCTCCAAAGATCACTTCATTACTTGCATTGCAAACTGATTTTTGAACTTCATCAGGATCAAAGGGGAATTTATCCCACTCCGGTTCTTTATCATACCTTGGTGACATCGCGCCCGGATCCCAAATGTGAAAGGTTTGATTGCAATGATCAATAGGAAAGAGATCATCATGCTCCTCTTGAACTGTTGACTCTTTGAATGAGTCACTCCTCAACCCACTTGAACTGAAATCTTCATCTATAACTTTCTCCACAGATGTAGTTTGATAATCAAACCCACTACCACTCAAGTCACTAGCATTATATCGGATTAAAGAATCATCAAAGCTGGTTGCTTTGAATATTTTGTCATTCTTTTCTTCAATGAAATTATCTTGAGTAGATGTGTTGCTGATTTTATCATTAGTGCCCACATACATACCAAAAAAGTCTTCTTGGACACTTGTCAATAATTCTTCATATGGAATTGGCTCAGCATAAAGTAGAGAATTATCCTTCACTAAATCTTCAACAAGAGGAGATAAAAACACATCGGAATCACCATCAACAACCTCACTTTCGTAATGGTCATAGGCTGGTTCAAAGACACCATTAGTATTTGCTTCATCTTGCTCTTCTTCAACGTACTTATCCCACACAACTGTTCCACCAGCATCTTTTGAGAAGCCATTTGTCTCGAGATCTTCATTGCTTGAATCCTTATTAGGACTCAAGACTGCTGTAATGATCTTCTTACCATAATAATCTTCATTATTTCCCATCCCATGCAAGTCTAGGGATGTATTTTGGGACTCTAACTTAATCTCCTCACTTGCCAAGGTATCTTCATCAAGCCCACTTTCATTTTGAACCAAAATGTGCACCTTGCTTGTGTCTTCTTCAACACTAATTGACTGATTTTTCTCTTCAATTTGCTTACTTGTGGGCTGCAAACCACAAACAGATCCTTTTGCTTCTTCCTTCCTTGATTCTTCAACCATGGCAATTTCTACTTCCTCTTTAATCATTTTTTTGATGTAGTTGACCATAGCCAACTTTCCAGGGTCATGAATCACCGCACAATTCAAAAACGTGTCAAATGAAACATCGTTCTTAAACTCATCTGTCATGCTCTGATATTGTTTACGGAGTATGGCAGCCTCATGTTCGCATTGCCTCTTGAACTGACATTCTTCCGAAGCCACAATCAAATCTGACTTCTCACGATTCCTGGACCTTAGAAAATGCAACATCTTAAGAACTTCTGAAAGCTAAACTGAACTTAGGTGAAGAATCTGATTTCTCTATCACTCATCTGTCAATTGACTCTGTCTTATTCACAGGATGGCAAGATCTTGGCTCTGATACCACTGAAATATGCTAACCAATTTTTTTCGATGAATTAACACACATAACCAGCACTTAATCAACTCGGTTAGCGTTAGCTCCAAATAGAAATCTGAACTTGAAATGAAAACTACTCAACGTCAAGAATGTGCACTCAAGATCCCACTGAGGGCGAGGTGCTAACATATGACGGAGTGTTGAATTTGAAAACTAGAAACTGATAGGCGGATAACCAGCCATGAAAAGCATTTCCTCACTACCACCAAACAGTGGGGGGAAAAGATTACAATTAAAACAATTCATCCGCTGCGGCGGGCATCCACAGAGTGGTGGGAATACTCCACTTATTCAGTGGGTGAGTTTACAACAATTATTAGGCAGCAAGCCAGCCTTTAAATCCACTCTTCCACTTATTAACGTGGGGGGAATACTGTCCACACAACCACTTATAACGTGGGGGGAAATTACAAACAAGATATAAGTTTATTCTAAAACTCAACCACTCAATTGTGGGAGTGTAAAACAGATATAAAATTGCAGCAAGTAAAGGAAGAGCTGTTAGTACTACTAACTAGCTTTACAAAGAATAAGAACAGCTGCAAATAGAATAGATAATCTTCCAAGAACATTAAACAGTTAGAGTATCACTTCCTCTAACATTTACAATGATATAAGATGAAGAATTGAAGCTCAAACCAGCATTATATCAAAAACTAACAAGTCTGATATAAAAATCTGCAATCTGGAAATGTCTATCAGCAAACAGCAAACTCATAAAAATGATCACAACTCCTTCAATATACCTCTGAATTGAATGAAACGAAATGCAAAGTCTCTTTGGAGGATAGGCGCCCAAACTCAAACCACAAAACTGCATCAAAACTCATGATATTATTTTGCACGAATCCCAAAGCACTCTCAAGATGGTACGGCCCTCAAGAGGGGCGATTTCTCTTGCTAAAAATCAAATACTTGGAATTAAATTCTGAAATTCTCCAAATATGATCGCCATTAGCATAGAATTGCAAGGATCAAATACCCATAACCAAAATAAATTCACATCAAAAGCTGTAAATGAAAAACACCTTCAGCTGTGTATACATCAGCAACATTAAAACTGAAATTCTCACCAAAATTCACCAACTTTGAAGCACAATCTGCTAGTCTGATTGAGAAGCAGCAATAAGACCAACTAGGTGTTGTCTTTCAAACACGAAATTGGATTGGAACTAGGAGGTAAGCATCCCTCGAAGTATTAAACAAGTTGTCATTTTGACAGCATAACATTAGCATAAACATTGGATAATCAGCTCTTCAAACAGCAGCAATATATAAGCTTTTGTTGGCAAATGAAGCAACAAGAACTCTTCAAATTCCAAGAAGTTGAATCACTTCAACTTCCAAAAGGGACGCCACCTTTTTGCCTTTTACTTTTGAAATAATAAAATATCATTCAACTTCCCCTTTAGGCATCCATTTCATATTGCAACAATAAAGCATTTATTAAATAATTGAATGCTCACTTGACCCCTTTATGTCCCCTTCTTTAAAACAACTTGAAGTCATCAAGCCTAGGCATGGGGTACAACTTCAAGACATGAAAATTGACTAAGTCTGAAACTCAGTCCAAGGAGAAAACCAAACCCAAAGCCAAAGAGACTGATGGATAACAAGATGACTTGAGTTGAACTGATGATGCCACTCCCAAAATTAGACTTACTAAAAATAGCCACTGCCAAAAATAGTAAGTTTACCTCAAAACCAACAAGCGAACGAGTGGAAGCAAGACTTAATGAAAGTCAAACCGAACCATCGCAAAAATTAGTATTTACTAAAAATAGTAAATACCTAGAAATGCCACAAACCTCCAAGCAAGGAAACCCTAATTTCACTTTTGATCAACCTACGGATTTCCGGAAATAGGCTATCAGTCAAAGAAGAGCGTATGGCCAAAATGGGGACATTACAATCTTCATACTGCCAAAATTAGAATTTACTATAAATAGTAAACTCCCTGAAAACCTTAGAACCTCAGAACTAGAAACCCTAGTTTTACCTCAAACAAGCCTACAGGGTTCCGAAATAGGCTGACGAGTGTCAGAACAGATCACTGATTAGAAGGGGACATTACAGTCCACCCTCCTCGAAATGGCTTGTCCTCAAGCAACTGAAAAGATGGATGCAACAAAATTTGTTCTCCTTCCCAAGTGGCATCTTCAATAGGCAAATTTCTCCATCTGACCAAGTATTCCTCGATTGTCATTCTCCTCAAGGAACGTTCTCTAGTATCAAGAATTTCTTCTGGAATCAACACCAACTAACCTTCCTCATCCAATGGAGGTAATTCTGAAGTAGCCACAACATTGTGTTCAAGTGCCTTCTTGAGGCGTGACATATGAAAAACGTTATGCACCTTGCTTTCAGGTGGATGCTCCAACTCATATGCAGCTTCACCAATCCTCTTGGTGACTTTTAAAGGACCATAAAAATGTGGCTTCAACTTTTCTGCACCACTCTTCTTGAGGGAAGATTGTCGATAGGGCTGAAGCCTCAAGTAAACCATGTCTCCTACTTCGAAAGATCTCTCAATACGTTGCTGATTAGCGTATAACTTTTGCTGGTTTTGAACTTGTTGCAGATTTTCCTTTAGAGATTTTAAGATATCTTGGCTCTGTTGTAACATATCCTTTGCCTGTGGAGCTCTACTATCACCAAACACTAAATCAACAAAGTTAAGAGCATCATATCCATAAAGAGCCATAAAAGGAGACGTCTTAATTGACATATGATAGGAAGAGTTATAACAATACTCTCCTAAATGAAGCCATTTAATCCAAGCTCTTTGTTGTCCTGAAACATAGTTTCTTAGGTAGCCTTCTAACCATTTGTTAACAATTTCTGATTGCCCATTTGTTTGTGGGTGATAACTAGTGCTTGGAGTAAGCATTGTCCCACTCAATTTGACGATCTCTTGCCAAAAAACACTTAGGAACTTGCTGTCCCTATCACTGACAATAGTTTTAGGCAATCCATGCAAACAAAAGACCTCTCTAAAAAACAACTCAGCCACTTGAGCTGTTGTAAATGAAGTGGTGACAGCAAAGAAATAAGCAAATTTTGTTAGTCTATCAACCACAACAAAAATACAATCTCGTCCTTGCACCTTGGGCAATCCCGTGATAAAATCCATTGCAATGCTTTCCCATTTCTGATTTGGAATTGGCAAGGGCTGTAACAGACCAGCTGGATAAGAGTGTTCATTTTTATTCTTTTGGCAAATAGAACACTCTCTTATATAGTTCATTATCTCATCCTTCATCCCTTTCCAAGCAAACCTTTTTCTAATCTACTTGTAACTCTTGAACATGCCTTGATGACCAGCAAGGGGAACATCATGAAAAGACTATAGAATCTTCTTTTTAAGCTTTAGATTCATGCACTAAAAAGATTCTACCTTTATAGATAATTAGCCCATCAACCAACTTATACCTTTCATCAACCAAATGACCTTCAAACAAGCTAGTTGCAAACTGATTTTTAGCATAATCAGCAGCAATTAACTCTTTCCAATCTGCTGATAACTCACAAAGTGACTGCAAATGAGGCCTTCTTGAAAGCGCATCAGCCACTATGTTATTTTTTCCTTTGACATACTCAATGTCAAAGTCATATGCCTGGAGTTTACTTACCCACTTCTGCTGCCTTTCATTCAAATCTTTTTGGCGCATAAAATGTTTAAGACTATTGTGGTCAGTCTTAACAACAAATCTACTTCCCACCAAATATTGACGGAATTTAGACAAAGCATGCATGACAACAAGCATCTCTTTGTCATAAATGGAGTAAGTTTTTTTCTGCTCCTGTCAACTTCCGGCTTTCGAAGACAATGGGATGTTTGTCTTGCATTAGAACAGCTCCAACACCTTCACCTGAAACATCACACTGTAATTCAAATGATTTTGTAAAATCAGGAAGAGCCAACACAGGACATGTACTCATGATTTGCTTATATTTATCAAAAACTTCTTGTGCCATCTTGGTCCAAAGAAAAGCTCCTTTCTTTGTAAGATCTGTGAGAGGGGCTGCCTGATGAGAATATCCTTTCACAAATCTTCTATAGAATCCACATAACCCCAAAAATCCTCTCAAATGAGAAACATTCTTTGGAGTTGGCCAATCAAGAATAGCCCTTATCTTCTCAGGATAAACTTTCACACCCTTTCAACTAATAATGTGGCCAAGATATAAGAGTTATGTCATCCCGAACTCACACTTTGATTCTTTGGTGAACAAACATTCCGCCTCCAGAATACTAAGCACTTCTTCCAAATGCTTAAGGTGCTATGATTAAGGTGCTCTTCCCATGACTTACTGAAAATGAGAATGTCGTCGAAGAAGATGAGCACAAACTTCCTCAACTGTTGTCTAAAAATCTTGTTCATACAAGATTGAAATGTTGATGGAGCATTTGTCAAACCGAAAGGCATGACAAGAAATTCAAAATGCCCAAAGTGACATCTGAATGTTGTTTTTTCTATGTATGTCTCCCTCATTCTGATTTGATTGTAACCCGAACGAAGATCAATCTTTGAGAAAAACATAGCTCCATGGAGCTCATCAATAAGCTCGTCTTTCCTAGGAATAGGATATCTATTCTTGATTGTCTTTTGATTCAATGCACAGTAGTCAACACACATACGCATTGTGCTATCTTTCTTTTTGACCAGCACTACTACAGAAGCAAAAGGACTCTTGCTTGGTCAAATGAAACCGGACTCTAATAGCTCCTTGATGGCTTTTTCGATCTCATCTTTTTGCTTCTTTGGATAATAGTATGGTGTAGTCATGACGGGCTCTGCTCCTTCTAATTCAATTGCATGCTCAGAACCTCTTTTAGGAGGTCTTCCAGTAGGTAGGCTTCAAAAGACTTTGCTCTTCTTTGAAAGTAAGGCTCGAATATCAGGGTGATATTGCCTTTTTTCCTCCACTGGATCAGCTGGTCGAACCAAACATTTAGCAGCCCATTCAACCTGATCGTGACGGACCAGCCTTTCCATCCTCTTCAAAAACACAATTCGAGGGCCCCCATTTGACATCCCTCTTAGAACAACCTTCCTTCCATTAGACTGAAATTTAAGCTCCATAGTTTGCAAATTCAATGTGATCTCACCAAGAGATCGCAGCCATTGTATGCCTAGTACAACATCAGTGTCTCCAATTCTCACCACATAAAAATCATCTTTAATCTCATAATTTCCCAATTGCATAGAGAGATTAGGAATCTTCCTCGTGCAAGACATTGTAAAACCATTTGCAACCATAACCTTGAAACCATCAAATTCCTCAATCTTCAAACCTTTTTTAGCAACCAATCCTTCGTCAATAAAATTATAAGTTGCTCCCGTGTCAATTAGAGCAACAATCCTTTGTGAATTAACTACTCCATGAACCCGAGAGGATTCATTTTTCTGGGAACTTGATAGTTGTGCGAAAGCACTACCATCTACCACCTCATCAGGCTTCTCTTATGGGGCTTCTTCACCTTCACTACTTGTTGATTCGTATTGCTGACCAGACGAATCAAATTCTGATCCAAAATCATAATAGCCCTTCATTAGGTTTGTTTTGCCTTTTCCATAGCAACGGTGACCCTTAACCCAAGGTTCACGGCAAGTGTAGCAAACTCCATCTTTTCTAAGCTGTTCTTTGAGCTCTTCTAACAACCTTGGTGGAAACTTCTTTGGCAGATTTGAAGAATGTTTTTTATCCTTCTTGTGGCTGAAAGGTTTTGAATGAAACTTAGGCCTTGGGGCTGCCAACTCCATGCTCCTCGCTTTCTTAATGGCTTCATCTAAAGTTGGTGGATCAAAGGCTTTGACCCATCCTTTCAAGGGCTCCATTAATCCTTCTGCAAAGAGTACCACAAGTTTTCTCTCAGTAATGTTAGGCACCATTACTGACAACCTTTGAAAATCAGCCACATAATTTTCTAAAGATCCTTGTTGTTTCAATTGTGTCAATTCTCTAAATCTCAACTCAAGATCCTTGGTATCAACTCTCTCGATCAGCTTGTTGGTAAACTCATCATAGGTACGAATGAGGTTATGGCCAAGAGCGACCAAACCATGAGGCCACCATTCGTAAGCTATCCCATCCAAATGCAAAGTAGCAAATCTGATAGCATCTCCTTCTGGCATGGGTCAAAGAGAGAGATAATTATCTAGCTTCTGCACCCTTGATCTGGCTGTGCACTTATTACTACCATCAATAAGCTCCATAGTTATCTTTCCCAAAGCTTGGTAGAAATCATTTCTAGGCACCATAGGAGGACGTTGCTCATTCCTTCCTCCATTTCTCCGACTCCTTTGATTCATGAATTGATCAATGGTCCAAGTACCTCTCAAGTCAAGAGGTAAAGAGACATACTCCATGTAAGCTTGACATGCATCATCAACAAAGGTTGGTGCAGCTTCAACCGATTGTTGCTCTTCCCTTGTCGTGAAGACGGGAAAAAGAGGTCTAGAGGATGACCCACTAGGAATTGCGGCATGCTGACCCACAACTCTGTTTCTGGTATTCACCTCAGAACTGCTATTATTGTTATTCCCATTAACTCCACTACTTTCTCCAATTGAGTTATTTTGGGGCTGAATGATATTCTGAGCTGCTTGCTGGTTCAACTTGGACAATAATCGGGACATCATGTCTATCATCCCATCAAACTTCTTCTCAACTTTGTCCCTCTCGTCCTTAGCTTGCCTTACACTATCTGACATTATTTCAACTGTCTCTTCTGTACCTTCCACTGTTTTGCCAAGATCCCTCAAGACTTCTGAAAAAGTCTCTGCCTCTGGAACAGGTGGGAACTGATGCTGAGTTTTGGCCTGACTTCTGATGAATGCCCTAGTGTCTCTTTCACTCATCAGACAACCAACTGCAAGCATGCCACAAGATGGCAGGGTTTTCTGCTCTGCTACCACTAAAATATGCTAACCAATTTTTTTCGAAGGATTTCCACAACATAAACCAGCACTAGCCAACTGGATTAGCATTAGCATCAAACTAAAATCCAAGCTTAAAAAAAACTCAACGCCAAGAATACACACTCAATCCAAATGAAGGAGAGGTGTTGACATATGGCAGAGAAACTAAAGAACAGTACTTGAATGAAACTACTCAACGTCAAGAATGTGCACTCAAGATCCCACTGAGGGCAAGGTGCTAACATATAATGAAGTGATTAATTGAAATTGGAACTAATAGGCGGATAACCAACCTGAAGCTACAACAATCTAATTCGTCACCTGTGGCGGGCATCCACTAAATAGTGGGGATTCACCACTTGAGAGTGGGTACAATGATATAACAAGTTCATTCTTCGCACTGGCGGTAAACCGTCCAGGGGTAATTAATAAGAAATAAAACAAGTAGTTGCAGCAATAACATAGGTTGGATTAGTACTACTAAATCACAACCTTACAATTTCAAAGACTGCAAAAACAAGTATTACAATGATAGAGAAATAAGTCTAGAAGAGAAGAATGAATTCTAATGATATTCCTTTACTCTTCCAATGATAGAATTATGACCAAAACAGAAATCATATGAATCTGATATAAAAACAGACTTTCTGGAATTATGATCAGCAAACTGTAAACTCATAAAATGTTCATAACTTCATCAAATTACCTCTGTTTCAAATGAGATTGAATGCAATGGACTTCTAGAAGGTAGGCGACCATGCTAGGATAAAGAAATAGCAACAAATCTTGATCATTAATTCCTGGCACACTTCCCAAGACACTCCAAATGGTACGACCCTTGAAAAGGGCGATTTGCTTCTTAAAAATCAGAATCTCCAAAATAAAATCTCATACTTGGTGGAAAAGGGCGCCCATGGCAAACAATGACATTTCAAAAATACCCAGAAGCAAATAAAAATTATTCAAAGAGCTACATACATTTTACACTTTCACCTGTATGTGAACCAGCAACTCAAAACTGACAAAAACTCCACAATTCTTCAATCAAATGAGCTCAATCTGCTAGTTTGATATTGAGAAGCAGCAATGTAGCCAACTAGGTGTTATCTTGCAAACACGAAATTGGACGAAAGGCTAGGAGGTTGACATCCTCGAAGCAAAATATCAATTGTCATTCCGACAGCATAACTTTAGCATAATTTTCATGGATCCAAGGCTGGAGGAAAAACCCTTCATTAAATAGAAGTTCACAAAACTCTTCAAATTCTTGAGAAAGCATACCAAAAGACACAGGAGTCTTTTCAAATTTCCAAAAACAATTAATTCCTCAAGGTGGCATCCCTTTTTGCATAATATGAACTTCACTTTAATTTAAAATTCTCTTTTAAAAGTGGCATCCACTTTTCCCAAGGCATTTGATGATAATTGAAATATATTAAACACCCCATGTAGGCGTCACCCTTCCAAGTCCCTCTTTTTAAACACAACTTAAAGTTGTTCTCCTAGGCCAAGGGGTCAACTGCAATTTAAAACATTAATGCCTTTATTTATGAAATTCACCAAATAAAACTTGTAGAAGCCAGAGTCTGACTTCAAATAATTGCTCCAACTGGGAATGAAGTCCTGAAAGATGACAATCTTCATAATGCTAAAATTAGAATTTACTATAAATAGTAAACTCCCTGAAAGCATTAGAACCTCATAACCGGAAACCCTAATTTTACGTCAAACAAGCCTACAGGATTCCGGAATAGGCTGATGAGTGTCAAAACAGATCACTGATGAGAAGGGGACATTACAGTTGATGATGCAAATTGTTTTTTGTTTTGATTGTTTTATAATTTTTTGTGTTTTGTTGAAATATAAGCCAAGAAAAGACAAATGCAAGAAATATACAAATAATTGGAAATGCACAATTGTTGTAAATGAAGTCTATATTGAATAGATAGATTTTATAATCTTTTTACAAGATGGCATACCCGAATATTTGAAGACAATAAATATACGTTAATCTGGAAAAGATTGCAGCCAAGAATAGCTCTGGTAAAGTAATCGAGTTGCTCCTATGATGAAGTTGTCCACCTTGAAAACTATGCAAAATGCCTTTATTGAAGGAGGAGTCCAAAAAGGTGAAGAAGTGTGCACAAAATACAAGGCGTTGTGTCCTTGCAGTCAATGTGTGTGGCTGAGAGGGAGTATGGCTGCTACAAGTACAACAGTCGGCCTTGTTATCTGTACCAATGATGATGATAAATGCTGCCACAAAGCAATCTGCCCTTTACAATGAAATTTTGTCTCAAAACTTAATGAATCTTCACAATTATGCTCCGTTTTGACCTCTAAAGTGAACCCAAATCTCACAGGCAATCTTCAACTGGTCTTTCACAACCTCAGAATGCACAAACTTTGAAGCAGCTACGCTCTCCAAAGCTAACATTGGAAGAAAAGGCTGAAACCCTAAGTTTCTTCTCCACATCAAAACTCTTCAAAACCAAATATCAAAATCCTCAATGAATAACAATAATCTTGGTTGATCCCTTTTATAATCTCTCAAGAAGAAGTCAATCCTCTAGAAGGCTTCCTTTAAATCATTTAGAATAATATTAAATATATTTCATGTGCATTTAAACTTTATAAAATAATTCCTCAAACTGGGTGCCCCATTTAATTAATCATTTAATGTGCTTTAAGTCAATAAATGGCCTCCTTTAGACATAAAGTTATAACTTTATAGTATGCTTTTAATGATTAATTATTATTAAAGTCACCTTTACTAAAAATTAAATGATATAACTTGCACATTAATCCTTATTTCACCAGGCCAACTGAAAACAGGGATCAACACTGAAATCACATGTCCAGGTGTCTTTCTATAAATAGAAATACTAAACTCTCATGACCTGCTGACTTACTATAAATAGTAAGTGTGTGAAACTAAGTCCTAAATCACCAAACAAAGGCCAACCTTGAACCAAACTAAGCTCTGGAGAAGAAAACACATTGATATTTGCCAAACAAGACACTCTAACCATCTGCATTAGCTTACGAGGGTCAGCTAATAGGCTAAACCATCAAGAAACTGGAACGAGCTAAAAAGGGAACATTACAATTGTCTCTCCTTGGGAATTTAGAGAGTAGGATTATCGTCATATGTTGTTTCTAGTAGTCTACCTTTCAAACTACACCTCAGAAAGGACATTGCGCCTCCTTGGGAATCTTGAGATCTAGCCTACCGTTTGATGATTACTTGCATGAGTTCTATTTCAATGTAAATCTAGGAGTTTAGAGCCTTTGGATGCATTCTAAGAGACAGTTCGTCCAAGTGATCAAACCATCCCATTCCCACTCCTATATCTCTTGCTTTGTTTTTCTAGAGGAAATAGAATAGATTAAAAGTTAGCCTAGTTGTAGTTAAGATCTGCAAAAACCAAAGAAAACCTTAGCTACAACGCATTGTGTTTATGCACCCTTGTGCTCTGCCACTGAGTAAAAAAGATAGGAACTTACTCCATTTTACTTTACACAACCATCAGCAAAAGAAGGAGCTTCCCCTCCTAATTTGACGAGCAGTTAATTTTGTGCATAGCTGTCCATTTCCAATAAGCACTCCAGAGGTGCTAATTGAAACACCAACAATATTAGAGCAGCAACCAATTGCAGATTTTTACCCTCACTTGTTGGCTGTTCATTCCCTTTTGCTGGCCATACAACTCAAAATTAAGCGTGGGAGTTTGTGGTTCCAAGTGGTTAGGGTTTGGAGGAACTATTTGTTGCTTTTAACACACCTGGGGTTGCTAAACTCTTGCACATTAAGTTACGGGTGGAGAAGTGCACATTTGAGGTATTGTGAAGCCATTTTCAAGAGCTTTGTTCGATGTTCCAGATTTATTTGTAGACCTGTTCTGAGGTGCAGCTTCTGGGTATGTTTAAAAATGTGTTAGTTTATGTAATCCAACCTTTGGGAGCTTGTTTAATGTCATTCCTATTTGTATATCTGTTGTTCATGAAATTCTGAGTGTAAAATAGTCCATAAACTTGCTGTTATAAATTATATCAGACTGAAAAATGTATTGCAGCACATGGATTTTAATGTTTGATGAAGTAAAATTGATTTGCTCATCTGGGTATTCAATATTCTTGCTCTAAATTGTTATGACTCTTATATTTATCACTGAGAACCTTTCAAACAACAGTTTGCTTAATGAATGTGGTTATTTGGCTAAGTTTCAGTTGGTTGTAGCTTCATATTCGTTTTCAGAAAAACAAAAATAAAAGGGTGTATATTACAATTCCCATTCCAAAGCGGAAGTGGGGAAAGTGAGTCTATGGACATCATTATTGGTCCACCAAAGGTGCATGGTAGAGATTGTATCTTTGTTGTTGTTGATCGGTTGACCAATTTTGAACACTTCTTCAACATCTCAATGGAGTATAAGGCACCACAGATTGTAAAGTTATTTTTCAGACAGGTGTTCAAATTCGATGGGTTGCCAAGGAATATAGTCAGTGATAGTGATAGCAGGTTCCTCGGTGCTTTCTAGCAAGAGCTATTCAAGTTAGTTGGCACCAAGTTAACTCTTGACATTAGTTACCACCCTAAAATGGATGGCCAAACAAAGATTACGAACAAAAGGGTTGAGGGATATCTACGTAACTATGTGGTGAGGCACCAAAGGACTTGGATTAGGCGGTTGCTTTTGGGCATACACTATTACAACACCACCTATCACATGTCAATTGAGATGAAACCATTTCAAGCTTTATATGGATATGATGCTCCCTTCATTTTGGACTTAGGTTTTGGTGATAGCAAGGCTCCCAAAGCTAAGGGTTGGATCCACAAGAGCCAAGATATCCATAAATCGCTAAAGGATAATCTTCAAAGCACCGAAAACCGGCAGAAGATGTATGCAGACAGGCACACAATAGAAAGAGGTTTTGAAGTGGGGGACTTGATTTTCTTGCGCCAACAACCCTATAGACAATCTTCATTGAAGAAAAGTTGTGCAGAGAAATTAAAGCCTTGCACTTATGGTCCTTACAAGGTTGTTCAAAGAATAGGGGAAGTTGCTTATCAACTTGAGTTGTCGAAAAATAGCAGGATCCATAACGTGCTTCATGTATCATGTCTTAAAAGGGATTTAGGGCAGCATATTACATCGTCGCCAGAGCTTCCACCCTTGAAAGAGGAAGGCAGATTGGTTTTGGTGCTTGTTGAGATTGTCAATGACAGGGAAAGACGATCGAGGAGCAAAACCATCAAGGACTAATCAAATGGAGAGACTTGCCCATGGCGGATGCTACTTGGGAGGGTGAGTAGATTCTTTGACGTCATAATCTACAATTGCTTGAGGGCAAGCAATTTCAATAAGGGAGGACTGTAATGTCCCCTTTCAAGCATTATTCAAGAATGACCGATTAGTCTATCTTATTCCTGTAGGCTAAATCGAGGATCAATGAATATCTTTAATTTAATTATTTAATCTTATCCCACCAAAGATATCTTCAATATTATCTAATTAATTTAATAAAGTTTATAAAGTACTTTAAGGGGTTATTTAATCAAGTTTAAAAAGTCACTTTATTTCCTAAGGTTCAATTAAAATATTAAAAAGCCAAAATTTGAAAGGTCATTTGAGAGAGAGATACAAAAGTGTTTTTGGAAGCTCATTTTGACTATGCTTGAATAATTCTCTATTGTGTAGATTTTGGAAAACTTATTGGAGCTTGAAACCCTAGGACGGAAACCCTATGGGTATGGATTCGATGGTGCAATAATTCTACCCTCAAGCTCTACACCATCCTCTTCCCAAGTCCACAACCCTCCAAAATCAAACCATACCTCTAGAACTCCACACGCCACTTCATGGCTACTACGACCCATAATAGATGTTAAGACTATGAATTCCACCTGCCTAGCATCAACAAATTGATGCAACTACATATAAATCTTCAATGCTTCCAAAATGGTCCAAAACCCTATGCCAAATCAGATATTTATCACTCAACATTGCAAATTTTTAGTTATCAGCAATTATACTTGATCACCCAACTTGTTTTGACCTCACGCCCAACCCATTATCGCCCCACATTAGAGTTGAAATGTGTTAAGCTATTGTTAAACATAACATCCAAAATTATCGACAATATATTGCCCATCTACCAAGAAAATCTCTCAACAATCGACCATAGTAATAATAAATACGATGCTCAGTACATTGTAACAAACCGGACCAATTTTTTTTTTATTTTTGAATGCAATTACAACAACATACAGAAGGCACCCGTTAGGGTTAGATAAATCAAACCAACAGTTACAATATAACTCTTTCCCAAGAATGTGCACTCGATCTCAACAAGAGAGAGGCTGTCATTGGCAAGAGGATCGTCAGTACAATAAATCAGAACTGCAACTGAAAGTAACTCAACACCAAGTATGTGCTACTCAAACCAAAATGGAATGAGGCGACCATATGATGGAGATTTTAAGAAATAAGCTCAACACCCAGAATGTGCTTTCAAACCCGGAGTGGGAATGGAGCTACCATAGGGCGGAGATGTAAGATATTACAATGCAATTCAACTGTAGATAGGCAGCAAGCCAGCCTCTTCCACTTATCCAATGGGCATTACAAGTATGATAAAGCAAGACTAAGAAAATGCTGACAGTACTACTGTGCAGCTTACAATGTATTGAAGAGTGCCTGCAAGATCAAGGATTAGAACTCCACAAAGTGCTGCAATAGTAAATATATCTTCCAATAGATCAAATATGAATTCCTAACACCCACCCTTCACTCATACACAATTTTCTCAAGTCTGATATGACAGACCAGCAACATGAATATTAGAACCAGCAACACAGAATCCTCTCAAAATGCTCATAGCTCACTCATTTCTAACCCAAACGACTTCAAATCTGATGCAATAGACCCTCAAAATGATGGCGCCTAGTTTAGTAATGAGAAAGGGCAGCTAAAAGTGGCTATTAATTAATGACACGGATCCCAAAGCACTCCAGAAAGTATGGCTTTCAAGGAATGACGAATTTGCTTTATAAAATCAGAAACTTCATTAAAAATCCCACAAATTTGCAAGTAAGGTTGCCCCAAGTACAGAAGATGATATGACCAACACCCAGAACAATATCTTTTTTTATTTTTGATATATGAATGAAACTTCGAATCAGCTATGATATTCAGCAACTCCAGAATATGACAGAAAATGCAAGTACTCAGCTACAAAATGCAAGATCACCAAAACAATGGAAAACCTCACTACAAATTCACTCAAAACAAGCAAACCTCTCTACTAGGTGCTATCTCTCAAGCACGAAGTCGAGCCCAAGCTAGGAGGCATTCATTCCGCGAAGCAATCCAGCAACCATTTCGGCAGCATAACAATACTCAAGATATCAGATGTCCAAATGAAGACCCAAGCTCTCCTTTTATAACTTTGTGAAAACTCTCCAGAAGCTTCTAGAAACCCTAATTTTTCAAATTTGAAGTAACTCCTTTTCCCTCCAAAGATGGCGTCTCTTTTCTCAAGGCAATTTAACTTTTAATTTGAATTAATCTTCTCCTCAAGATGGGCGTCCCTTTTCAAACATTGATTTTTTGGACCTTAGAATATAATAAAATAACTCCATGAGGCGCCACCCCTCAAAATCCCCCTTTTATGAACAACTTAAAGTTGCCTCACTAGGCCAAGGGGTCTCAATAATAAAATATAACATTAAAGTATAACATTTTAAAATCAACTGGATGTCTCACCAAAAATGCTTCCCAAGGTCAAGATTGATCAAACCAACTGAACATACTGAAGATGAGAGCCAACCAAGCCGAAGTCAACAGGACCACTGCCAAAAATAGAATTTACTAAAAATAGTAAATTCTCAGAAGTGCTCAGAATGCCAAACCGAAACCACCAACGTGAAGCTCTCAGAAAACCCAAAAGGAATCCGCAATCCAAGTTCAACATTTCCAAGAGCAAGCTCTGCAAAAGGACGAAAACGTCCTCCAAGAAGTTTGGAAACCCTAATTTCGAGCTTCTGCTTAGCCTACGAGCCTCCAGAAATAGGCTAAATCCAAATGAACAGCATAGGGCTAAACTGGGGACATTACATACATATAAAAATTATGATTTGGAGTATTTGAATTATATTCCATTAGTGACGTCCCATCCTTCCTTGAAGATCTTCAATACCTTCAATACATCAGAAATGTGTCTTGGAACAAGATTTACCAAATTTTGAAAACTCTCCAATCAGTAAATCCAAGTGTGAAATTTGTGTGACTCCACTTGTAACCAGCTAGGGCAGGTCTTCCACTACCAAAACTGATTTCCCTTAGGGTTTTTGTCCTAAGGTTTCACTCCTCAAGAAGCTCTCAAAATAAGCAATAGAGAAAATAAAATTCAGCTTCAAAAAGTGAGCCCCAAAATCTTCTCTTATTAAATCCAAGGAACTTTCCTAAAGGACTTTGTGAATTCTTGTCATTTAATAATTCATTAAGCTCAAATAATTTTAGCATTTCTTTTAATTTTTTACTTAAGTCACTTTAATAAATTAAGTAAAATAAGTTAACCATAAAATGTTTAGTTTATTGGACAGTTTAAAATAATTAATTTAATTTATTCCCTTGTTGACAAACTATACCCTACGGAAATAAGATAAGGCTAATTGGTCACCTCCGAATAATCCTCGAAAAGGGACATTACATTTCTTCAGTCACAACTGCACAGTTAATTTCTCCAATTTGCATATTTGTAGCATTGTCAACAGAAAAATCTAAATTTGGAGTCCATTTTCATGGTGGCCTTAGGTTCATGTATCTTGCAGCCAACACTTATCCCTGTCATGTTTAGTTGGTGACCCTTAACAAGAAATTCCCATTTTGAAAATATCTCATCTGGTAGCTACCTTAGGAGCGTTGTATTGAATGAATCCAAGGCAAAGCAAACACTATCATGATGAAGTATCTTCCCTTGAAATCTTCTTGCAGCTCCACTAACACTCTCAATGCAAATACCATGCCTTCTCAGCTCATGATGATAACCTCTACTCAATGGTGACCCTAAAAATTTAAACACCATGCAATGCTGGTCCAATTTAATCCAAGTACAATCACCAAAACATGACTCACCCTTGGACAAGCTGGTGGTTTTTTCCCATTGGTGTTCCATTCTCCTTTCCACGACACATCTTGGAGTTTCTTCTTGGGTGCCCTAAAGCACTACAACTTTACTTTTGGCTCCCAATTTAATGATGAACTTTTCCATAAAATGTTCCCCATGCAATCTCCATGTTTTGCTAATCTTGTAATAACCCAAGCTCCGAAACAATAGATTTTCAATTTATTCCTTATTGGATTGACAAAGGTTGTCATCCAATATTTATGTAAAGATGTCAAATTATGCCAATAACCTTAACCATAGTAATGCACTTTGGTTTATTTAAGAGCAACTGATAAACACTAGTATATTGATATGTTTATGATATGAATTAAGAAACCTGATATAAATATTATTTTAATAATGGCAATATGATAATTTAGATCCATGCATTGCTTATGCAAGAGGTTAGACATCTTTAGATTGTTTTCCCTTATGTTTTTATATCCATGCAATTTATAATGGATGCTCTATCTAAATTTGCTGATTATCATGCATATTTATTGGCTGAATAGGGGCTCCTTAGGAGCACTTAAAATCTGAGTCTTAAATGTATATATCTCCACATTTATTCATCCCTTCTTTGGATGAACTTGACACCCTTCATATATCTTTGGAGGTGAGAAGTTGTGTTGGTTCAATTGGTGATGTCCTTGGGGACAGACATGTCCTTTTACTAACAAGCCTTAATCACTGCCTTGAGACTACTTTTATTTCCTTTATTACATATTTCATGGCTACCCTTAACAAATCGATATCCTTGTCTTATGTAAATTACTGACAATTATTATTATATTGGCAATAGTCATTGCTTATTAATCTTTCAATTGTTGTCTTCCCTTATTACACTTATCGCTGCATTTTATATGTCGGTTGCCTTAATACTATACGCATACTATACGCATAGAGAGGTCAACCTTAAATCCATTGATATCACATCCTGCCTTCGTGACTTTAGAAATAATCATTGCCTTAAATAATAATTATTTAAAAATTTCTCCTTTGTATTAATCGCTAACCCATAATACTGAGCGCTATGAATAGGGACAAGCAATTTATATAATCCGATTCAGCTTGAATTCCCTTTTGACTTCCCATGTTGGTACCTTCCAACATGAATAATATATATACTATAGAAGAAGACAAAAGCGGTGGCTCAAGAGTGTTTCGGACTTATATTCCAAGGTTGTGCCACAATTCTGAGAACTCAAAGAGTAAGATGGTGGTCAAGATAACATTTATTGGGCCTTTTAGATTCATACAAGCCATTTCTTTCCACTAGTCAACCAATACCTAATGCTATTGATCACACGGATACTTCCGGTACTCATACTCCACGATTGCCTTACAAACTATGACGAATAAAATATATGTTGAGTATTTGTATATCCTTAGATAATCGTTGATGCCAACTATTAGAAGGGATACAAAGGTAGTCACAAAACTGAAATTGGCGGCTTCAATAGAATAACTGCGATTGCCTTCATTTACCAGTGATAACAATTTTGAGAGATTGAAGTGGTAGCCTTATTGATTAAAAAGAAAATTATGGTATCCACTTTCAAAGATAGGCCATCATCGAACAGGACTGAGCACCGACGCAAAATGACCACCAATTATCCAGTAATCGGATCAAACTAGAGAATAATGATCTGTTGCAAAATGAGGGATAGGCAATCGGTTGTATATTAACTTCTAGTAACCACTAGTAATAATAGGCAATAGAATTAATCAAATGGTCCCAATATCAAATAGCCATAGAAATAAATTATTGATCAGATTAATTGATCAATAATAAGGAAATTTTTGTCGCTATGGTTCGATCCAAAAAATTGGGACATTACAAATCTCTCCAAGACCCATAATATAAAAATCTTTACACATCTCTTGTTCACCCCAAAGAATGATCAATTGTCTTGCCTTCATGGTGCTAGGAATGTGTAGTGCCTTATCTTTTACAAACCTCCCAACTTGCTTGTAGCTTGATACCCACAATGCCATACCAAACTTAGTTACAAAATATTAAATATTGAAATAGCACTTATTTTGCTTAACTTCTTTTAGCACCAAATACCTTAAGGTAAATATCTCCATTTGGTCCTCAAGTGTGGTGAGGTGACAATTTGGTGAACATGTCCTTCAATGTCCAAATTGATCTCTCCTAGATCTGCCATATGCTAGCCACAAGTCATCTCCTCATAGCTACAAAATAACTCATAAATGAGTTCATCAATCTTGGAGTGGAGTTCAAATGTTTCTTGGTCAACCTCTATGTAGTCAATTTGTACCATCATGGATTTTTCTTCCCTCGTGTCAACAATTGCCAAAGAAGCAAATGAGCTGAAATTTGTGTGGCACATTTTGGGCAACTCTATCATATTACAAAGCTTCATCCAGCATCCTACAAACATGTGCGATCTCATCAAGAGGATGTGTCAATATATTCATCCTAAAATATAAGCCATGCATACCTTGTGCTTGCTCATGGTCAAGCTTAACTATTGTTCTACCCACATATAAGTGATGGAGAATCTACAGCAAACGGTAGGAGTAGCTCCATCAGAGACATACTCTCCAGGGCCCCATACTATTACATGTGAATGTCCTTGAACTTAAAGAAAGGGATCCTTATGCCCCAATCAATAGGGTGTAACCTTCATCTCTCTAGTATCATTAGAATTTTCATGATAAATTTGCAATCCTTCCTCATGGGGATCAATCTTAGTCAAATCACTCTCCACAATAACATAACTATTGTCTTGCATATCATCATCACATGGTCCAATCATTTCCATACATTGCAAACTATTATTACATGCATAGTTTACATACTCGGATTAACAAAGTACCCAGAAAGCCCAAAAATTTTGACTTGGCAAATACTTGGCAACTTAAAAAAGTATTAAAATATAATATACAACTTAGTATCATAGTTGCTGCGAGGCTGGTACCGGTATGGCATTTTTTTGAAAATAGGAGATGGGGGTACTTGGAGACACCTTTTTTTTTTTTAATATAAAAATTAATAATATATAGAAAATCTGAAAATATAATGACATTGAACTTTCAAAACAATAGCAGTAGTAAAGTTTAAGAATGAACATTAACTTTAAATACACAAAATTCAAATCCAAATGTCTATGTCACATTGTGTCAAAGAGTCAAAGAGTTCATACTTCAAATTTCATAATCATAGTTCTAACAATCTAACTTCTAAGTTCACATTTGACATTACATATTCGATTACATATTGAAATTCAGAAATATTGATAGTCCGATTGGCTAATATGCAAACACAAAACAAAAATCAGAAATCTATCTGATATCTCATATGATCTACACCACATCAATAACATGGATCACTACAACACTTAGCATATAACAGTTTTATGGATCGGCCTTCTCCCTTTGTGTATGCAAACCATATTTATAGTCACTGAAGATGTTAAGGGCTTACCAAAATTAATTTTGTTTTCAAGGTCCTTCATACAACAGCATAGTCTAGTCTGGAAATTTGGTGGGTTGTGTGCATTTCCCTCACTCTTGACTCTAGGAAATGGGGGGAAATCAATCTTTTTAGTCAACCTTTTTGATGTCTTTTAATGAAAGATGATAGTTTTAGGAATGAAGAGTCATTAGATCGAGTTAGTTGACAGAACCATAGGAAAACTAAGGATAGTTGACGTATTTTTAATACACTTTTACGTTTAAAATGTGTGATACTTGATAGGAGACGCAAGAGACTTTGCGGGAGATGCCATTTTTTGGACACGGAGACGTGGGAGATGATGGGAGACTTTTGAAAAGTTTCCAAACTGAAATTGGCCTCTTTGGGTACTAGTGCGGTGTCGGAGACGCGTCTCCCAGCAACTATGCTTAGTATATATATATAATAAACTATTTATATATTGTATATATTAATATAGCTCTGTTAGCAGAGCGGTATATGTATAGTTATATAGTATATATACTCATAATGATAATCTATAGTATATATATTAAAACATTTTATAATATAAAATATTTATAATATTTAAAAATTTATAATGTGTAAAATATTTATAATATTTTAAAGTTCTATAATATATAAAATATAATATATAATAATAAATATAATCTATGCTATATATTAAAATATTCTGTAATATAAAATATTTATAATATTAAAAATCTTATAATATATTAAATATTTATAATATTTTAAAATTTTATAATATATATAATATAATATATAATAATAAATATATTTATGATACAAAATAAGTATAGACTATTTATGGCAGGGTATGAAGTTTTTCCAGGATAGTATACATTATAATGGGTCGTAATCGCAGTAGTCTACATTATGATGGAACTAAACCTGTAGCTGTAGTGGTGTAGCCTGTAGCAGTCCAAACTCCAAATCACAAAAATATACACTCCAAATCGTGAAATTAAGCAATCCAAATTGTGAGAATAATGCAGTCAAAATCGTAGGTGACTGGAAGCAAATAAAATGAGGGTTTTATAGGCAAAATCGGCGCATGAAAATCGGCACATGAATTCCAGTGAGTAAAAGTGGAAAATACTCACCTAGCTAAAAAATGCGCGATTACTCATCTGCTCGGTGAGTAATCGCCGAGTATGTACAAAGAAATTACATGGTTCAATTACTGCCATACCTGAAAGTTGGGTGGATGTTTCTTGGACATCACTTGCAGTTATTGACACATCTTCAACACAAGCTACCAATTCTTTGTGAGGGTAGATGCATCGTTGATCTTGGTCCACCCCTACCATCTTAAAATCAACAAGCTCTTTGAAAGGTATTGCATACCAAATGTCTTGCCTTAATCCTATATATTCTTGCCTTTTCTCCTTACACTCTTCTATTTTCATTCAATGATATTCTAGGTAGCCCATGCATGTTACTTTGGATTTGTTCCATTGCCTTGGCCATTCTAACCTAGCTCTTTGTATTTGCAACATTGTCTCATGAAAACAGGCTTTATTTCTTCCATTTTTCAGAAACCTAAATAATCCCTCCATGATTGATTTATCCTGCAGGATCATGCTCTTATACCACTGTAATAACCCTAGGGCAGAAAACAAACAACTACATCTTGCTTTTAATATTTAGGGCTGACCAAGTTCTGGACATAGAGGGCATGCTTAGCAAGTTGCATCAGCAATATAAAAAATTATAACTGATCTCAATGACTTGAAACTTCCACGCTGTTTTTTACAGCAGACTAGTATATGAACATCAGATTTATATTTATTTTGGTCTTCACAGATGTAACACAACAGAATTCAAGAAACACAGATATGACTGTAAAACACAATTATTTCTGCACTTAAAATTGTTAATGATATTTGCAGTTTACTGTTTCTACTCTTCACAATTTGACACATGATTACATGACCAACTAATTTATAGATTTGAGGAGAGTTCACTGCGTTAGACAACTTAATAATGTCCTCCCAAACAATTAATACATACAGAGATTTCCATGAAGTTTCAGCTGCCCTTGCTGAATCAAAAAGACATTCTGGTTGTTGAAACCCTAGCTCAAAATATGCAGACCTGAGTTGTTCTTCCGGTCCTTCCCTCAATACCAACTCAACCTATGCCTAAGATCTGGTTTGATTCACGCCCAGGTGGGGTTGATTCACGCCCAAATGTGAAGCAACCTGCCACTGATCTGATGTAAGCTTTCGCACATTCAATTGATGGTTGTTGTGCACAAACTCAGATATATCCTGGTGTGATGATTTTCTCCTTCCATTGGTGTGCCGTGATGACATGAGGTGCTAATCTAAAACAGTTGCACTGGTCCAAGGTGGCAAGATCAAGGATTGAATAGGTGCATAATCTAAATGTTGTCAATCTTCAAATACACTGATGTCCTCAATGACCAATTTATCCTTGTGCAGACTTGAATAGGGTTTTGGGGTTTTCATCCCAAAACACAGTTTCAAACCATTTGAAATTTGATAGAGATTGACAAAATGATAGTCGGATCCTCATAAATGTCAGAAAATTTCCTCTTTTATACCTGCTGGATCTTTGATAAAACAAAAGTTGAGTCAGCGCCAAAATTGAAAATAAGTTGGCACCAAACAAAGTGAGTCGGCCCAAGGAGATTTATTATTATTAAAATATAATTTAAAATAATTATTATTTATAATTATATTATTATTTCTTATAATGTAGTGTTTTAAAAAAATAACACAGTAAGTAAATTAATATTTTATCCTCCCATGACATAGGGCCACAAAGATATTCATCTACTACTAAATAGAAAGTCTCCAAAGAAAAGATGTGACTTGTCTGGACAAAGAATGATTTAGTTCAGGGGATGAATAAGACAGTTTCATTAGAAAGAATGCATCAAGACTCCAGCAGTATAAAAATGTTATGTTATGATCCAAATGAGGTAATGTGATTAATATAAAGGGTAGAAAAAGAGTAAATAGGAAATGACAATTTAACAATAATTTACAGGATGTGTTTATTTGTGTGGACTAATAAGCCAATTCATGCAAAAGTAATATATCAATCTGATTTCAGTTGTAGTTTAGCCAACCTTGTTCCCTAGCAGTTATGCTTTATTGCTTCCCTGTGTCATAGAAGTGAGCCACAAAGCTCACTCAAAGCAATATTTTGAAAAACTTGAAATTGGACAAATCTATATTTGAAGAAAATCTTTGATCTCAAGTTAACTGCCTGATATCTATAACAACTTATTGTAAATATTATTTATTTTGCCAAAACGGACTGTAACTCAAACACAAAACATAACTACAATGGACAAAAAGTGAATCTAAAAGAGAGGCTAGATCAGAACAAGAAAAGAAATGTCTAGACCTGCAGCATATAACAAGAGAAAAGAATCAATTATTGTTCTCATCATTCCTAAGAAAACAGAAGACTATAAATGTGGGGAAAAAGTGATTAAATTGTCAATATTTAAGAAGATAATAATTACCAAATTTGTCGTCCAATAAACCATATGGTTGTCATCTGGACCCCAACCATATTCAAGCACCATCCTTGTCGCTATCTGCAAAGGCATACATTCATAGTAAATAAGTTCAGCATAAAGAGGACTCATCTTTTTATATTTATTTAAACTAACAATTTCTCCAAGAAATATGGAATAGACAAGCTTAGATGGTGAAATGAAAATAAAATATATATAAAAATTTCAAAGCTTTTTCCATCTAGTAAAGTATAGCATGTGTTTTCGTGAGTCTCTACCTTTCTTGCCTTTTCAATTTCCATTTTTGACAAGTTATTGCTTTCTTCAGATGGAAGCAGAAGCCTAGCAGCAACATATGAACCAAAACAAAGAACAAGTTCCTTCTCTAGATATAATCGACTTTTGGTTTGTAAGTCTTCGAGGTCTCCTTCTCCCTGTCTTGTTAACTTTGTAAATCCAACACCCTAAAACCAAAGGAAATAGTTAAAGACGAGATTCCATCAATAATGACTTGCTAAAAGTTTCCAATTTATTCCATGCTCATCAAGAAAAGAGTTAAACCAAAAAGGTAATAAACCACTTTTAAATAAATATGAAATTCCATAAAATAATTCCATCAGTCAATTCACTATTACTTGACTTCATTGCAATGTCTGTGCAGGAAGAATAAACCCAGCATGGAAGAGGAATGTCATGGTAGTCCATGCAACTCCCTTATTTATTTTTTTATGCTACATCTAAAAGTTAAAATATTATTAAAATCTTACATGCTAAGACATCCTTTCAGAGAAACGGAACTGACACTAACTTGATATAGTTGACATATTCAAAAGTATCAGTATGTTGCAGACAGGGGAAGGATGACTGATGCTAGGGATTCAAAAAGAAGATCAAAAGCTTTTCAAAACCACGTTCCTTAAGCTGAAGTCAATTGATAATAATTGATAAAAAAAAAAACAGGGCATTTGATTGACTTCAAGCAAGCACTTTGAGACATATTGGCTCTTAATTTATAATTATTTAAGACTGAAAGACTTGACTCATTAATTTTCCTGACTTGATTTTGATTTCGTTAGTCTTTTGGCACGAAATATTTGACTGAGATCATGTTTTGAGTTGAGAGGCTTCGAATTTGTAGCCCATTTTGGCTGCCTGGGAAGCAGTCAAATATTGAAAGCATTATATTAGGGATAAATGATAGAAGAAAAGGCCTTACAGTTTATTAATTAGAAGTTTAGGATTTGATTTGTTTTCAGAAAGGAGTTGAAGAGCAGGGACTGAGCATAAAGAAGGCTCTTAATAGGAGGAAAGATTTATATGGAGTGTAATGCTTTAAGAAAATATTGGGAATCCAGCAAAGGTATATCACATTCAGCTCAATGGCATAACCACATTCCAAAGAAATATAATATCAAATACAACTACTAACTTCAATATGCTTCAATACTAGGTTGCATCAAATAGCCATTTTCAGCTACAAAACTTTTAAATGTTCCCTATTTTATGCATTGTAAGAGACTTCAACATGTATAACAGAGGCAAACAAAAGTTCATACATATTAGGAAATGCCATTCAAAATATCATTTTTCTTCAATCCCTCTGTGCATGTAAAATCATAGTGTTCCAATAGGCTACTCCACCATGGTTGAGTTCCATCCCCACAACAAATATAATATCAATAGCTCCTAAACTCCAGATATGTATATTTGAGTACGTAATATATAGAACACTATAGCAAATGGGTTGTTTCTTGGTCTAGGTGTTTATAGCACATCAAAACCTTTAATATTAAAAATCAAACTGTACTGCAATAGATGTTATCAAACCTCTTCTAAAACTAGTATCTTGTTGGTATGTAATCTTTATTTACATCTAAAAATTAGGTTCCAGGCTTATCGAATATCTTCCAAGGTTTAACCATTTATCGAGTCTTATTTACTTAAATTTCTATGTGAAAAAAACTGTATCACCTACTTAATAAATAAGTATCCATATTCAAGGCAAATTTGAGAGGTAATGATTTCTAATCGCCTTCTTTTTATTATGTCCTCTTGGCTGAAATCAAAATAGTCCACATGAAAGGTTGTATAAGCAAGTTACCCAATTCCCACTCCACCTATGTACACTCTAAAACAATAACAAAAGAGAATGTGCAAGTTAAAATCAATTCTGTTGTTATTTAACTAACACTCTATTAGCATTTTAATTTACTCCTTTTAGGAAAACACATAATGGAACAGCATGTATGGTAAAACAATTTTTTGGATTCAAAGGAGAAACTCCCTTGTAATAAAAATATAACCCTAGAACTCAAAACAATTGGTTTTTCAATATGCAACACAAACACAATTAAAACAAAAAGGCTATCTTTTCTATTCCAAAGCAAGGACACAAGGCTTATCAGCACTTCTACACAAGACAAGAGATTTTTAAGTCTTTTCATATTAAAGAAAACAACCAAAACGGCTAACAAACTGATCCAAGAGACGTTCCTGCATAAATTCCAAGACCATTCTCATGGCTTGCAATAACCACTAGAATGGTATATGAGGTTGGTACGATGCTAGCCTCTGGAGGATTTAGGAAGCCCAGGAGTCATCCACCAGATTTGCCTACTCTACTTTTAGATAATCAAATTATTTACCTATATGTGCCTCTATATGCTTAAGTAACAGAACTCGTTTTGGCTCAACTTATTTGGTTGGACTTTGATAATCATGAAAAACACGAGTTCTTTCAAATCACTAGAGAATTTCTGCTGAGGCTCACCACAGGGAATTTAAATTTTGTTTATGAAATTTACACCCAACAAGAACGTGCAATCATGCTTCAGGAAGGTCTTTTGAATCCAGATGATATGCACCAAATATTCCACATCAAAGTAACGAAGAATATTTGAACTAATTTCTGGTTTTTCTCTATGTCAATACTAAGGGAGGGTGTTAGAATTTAGTACTTGACATAGATAGTTAAATAAATAAATTAACATGCTAATCTTAATTTAATAAATAAAATTGGTCATGGAAGTTATATTTACGTAACTAGTTTTATACGGGAATAATGGCTTTATAAAGCCAATACTATGTGATAGGTTTTGGTGTAATGTGAATGACTAAATTTTGATTTGAGAGCAATCTCATTTTTTCTCTCTCATTTCAATATTAAGCTATATGAGCAAAAGGTTTATATATTATGATATGGATTAGAATATGCAATACACAATTGAACAATGGAAATAGAGAACATAATTGACAGTTGTATTAAAACTGTAACAACAAATTTGTATTATGCTAGTTTTCTACGAGATCTATGACAATAGATGTATGATGTCTATCTCCTCAATAGACCATTATGCAACCATCATCCTACAAGGAATGGCTATGTACACTAATATAAACAGAGAGAGGAATATGAAGCACCAATTGGGACATGAAGGTTCAAATTCTCTTTGCAGCTATCAAAACTGCCAACAAGAAATCAAACCATGCAATAATGCAACGTAGAGTTATGACTTGCAATTTGAAATATAGGTGTTGACTAGGATGAAGATCCTACTAACAAAAGTATGAAAGACACCAAGAACACCTAAGATTTGCAATATCATCTAGTGACCAAATCCTACTAAAATAATAAAGGTTTACAGTAACCATACTTTTGCCAAACCTTTTCCCATTTCTACCAAAGCTTTAATAGGGTATAACGCACCTTCTAGACAAACTTCAAAGGCTAATTTACCTCGCTATGTTGTTACAAGCATCACTTACGTACAACAAACAATCCAATAACCACAGTAATCCAAGTGTCACTACTGAGGTTCCCACTATCCCAATTCATCCACCAACAGAACACGACTACCAATCACACCACAATTGTCAAAATATGATCACTCACATATGGAAAAAATTCCACTTCTGTGGGAATGGTTCAGCTTCCATAATGACTCTCAACTTTCATAACATGTAATATATTTAGCTATTATGGTGCCTAGCTTGATGCAGCTTTTGACGTAGCTACTTGTGGTTGCATTTATATTGTAACCAGACTTGACTTAATTGCTATTCGAATTTCAATTAAAGAAAAAAAGTTGTGACAAAAATCTATTTTTTCTAGAATGCACAAGTAAGCTAGGCTCTACACATACATTCAAAAAGACAATAAATATTTGCAAAAATCTGATAAGTCTATGTCGTAATCCGTGAACATACTCATACATTCTTTATATTTCTTTGAAAACATACTTCACAAAAAAATTGTGAAGATTTTACAATCATTTGGATAGCTAATTGTTGGTGTTTCAATTCGCACCTCTAGAATGTGGATTAGAAACCAGCAGCTATGCCCAGTTAGACTGCTCTTCAAATTAGGAGGGGAAGCTCCCTCTTTGCTGATTATGCTTAAAAAGAAATACAAAACTATTGCCAATCTTTTTATTTCTCAACTAAGAGCACAAGGTTACAAAACTCTTTGCGCTGTAACTAAGGTTTTCTCTTTTCTAGAATTTCAACTACAACTAGGCCTACTCTAAAGACTCTTCTAATAAGTCAAGTCCAGAGCCTGAGAATCAGAAGTAAACAAAGAATGATTTGATTAACAAAAAGCTTAAATAAACTCACTTCCAGAACACACCCGAAGACTCCTTGTACTTATTAGGTGTAAGCTGAAATAAAGATCATGAAAGCAAAACATGAAACAAAGTATTGAAAGAGATTGAGATAGTAGATCAGAGCAAAATAGGCATGAGATTTCCTTCCTCAATTTCTAACAGCAAATACACTTCTGGGATAGTAGCTTCTAGCAAAGATAGGCTTACAATATACGATCAAACTAGATTACATAAACGAAAATTGAACAAACACTGAATAAAAAAATTGCAGGCAAAGTAGGCTCACCAATTTGTTATCACAACAACTATTAAAAAGAAACGGGAAAGGCTTCCCTTATTATTCCTAAAACTAAACAATAGATAACTTACAGTTAACTGGACTAGAAACAGTTAATTGATTTACAAGTAAAAAAAGCTCCAACTATACATTTGATATTTCCAAAGAATAGATATGCATGAATGAGAACAAGTTAAATTCGGAAAAGGCATCAAGTTAATTGCTACTTTTAATTCTATCCTTGGAAAATATTGCATGCTCCAATTGATGGTTCACTCATTGATAACTTGGGAAACCATATCCTCCAAAGAGTTGTTAACTACCTCTTTATCAGGAACACTAATACTATCCAGAACAACATACTATTTTTCCAGCATCTCTTCACCATCTACGATCAAACTTAGAAATTCTTTTCTATCTTCAGCTGCTTTATTAAATTTTGTTGACATTGCAGATACATGATTCATCTTACAGCCAACAGGATCAGCATTAAAACTGCCACGGACAAGGTTCTGAAACTCTATTTGTACTTCACTAAGATCAAAGTAAGTGCCATCTTCATGTCGATATTGACAAGGGATTTGTGAAAAACATGTGCTTCCGAACTTGAGAGTATTAGCAACCTTTTGTCTATATCCATCCAATTCTACAGATATTCCTTCGTAAGTTTCTACGTTGAAGAGGTGTTGTTCTCTCCAAGCAAAAAGCTTCCCCCTGTGTTCTTTTGTAATGATTGCATGATAAGTCATCCTCAAATCAGAAATGATGATCTCATCTCTTGGTTTCACTTCCACTATAGTCTGTTCAAACTCCCATATCGTTGAGTGAAGATCATGGGTGTTATAGCTCAATTGGTACATCTCTACTAGTATAAATCGTCTCATGGAGATGAATTCTTCTATCCAAACTCTAATATCTTCACCATTTCTGACCAACTAACTCAACTAATGTTGATCTGCAGGTGACACTTTGAATCTATGGAAGCAACAAGGTGGTCTGTGAAGTACCATGAAGGAGATTGGAAACATATTACCACAACTGTTGAATCTCAAACTTGAGGGCTGCCTTATCTTCTCCATCCTTGAGCACTCGTTCCTTCAAATTATCTGCTGCAACCTCAAAGATATCCAAATCAGTACGTTGGGTGTTTCTACCGAGCTTCGCTTTCACAACCTTGAAGTCATCAATTTCAACCTCATCAGCGTTCTTGTCCTCCAGAGGTGTGGAAAACTCATCAACATTGTTGTATTATCTGGTCGCCCCTTCTTGGAGATTGGGGCATCCACATTCTTGTCCTCCAGAGGTGTGGAAAACTCATCAACATTGTTGTATTATCTGGTCGCCCCTTCTTGGAGATTGGGCTTTCAATGTGGTTGCTTTGGAAAATGTGCATAAATAATCTAGAGATATTTGGCATGATTTCTCCATTGGTACTTGATCGCTCAACTCCTAGCTTCCGTTTGCATTCAGTTTTATCTTCACCAGAGGTGTTTTGAGAGAGATATAAGCATTTTGGTAAATTTTGGATTTGCAAGTCTGATTTATGTTTTATATTGTTTCTAATCAGACTTGAATTAATTCTGGATTCCTGATTATATGAGGCTAAAATCTGATTATATACATTGTATGAGTTAAGGATAGTATCTTTAATTCATTGGTTATGTCTAGCCTTCATTCCAATATGTTTGGAGCTGAAAAAACTCATTTATTGTAACGCTGGTTAGTAGTACGAACAATCATTTTATTTGCTGCAATTTATTTATGTATTTGCTCCCACTAAATAAGTGGTTGAAGCGTTTTATTTTCAGCACATTTAAGTTTAATATTTTCAACCACTGAATAAGTGGAAGAGCGGATTCATAGTCAACTTTCTGCCTATTATATAATTGTAATTAGTTTGCTCCCGCTGAATAAATGGTCGAGTTCATGGTCGGTTATCCGCCTACCGCATTGTAATTTCTTTTCCAGTTACCAACGATCCCTGGCACCATATGCTATCACTTCACCCATATTTGGATTCTCGGTGAACATTCTTGCTAAAGGGTTACTTTCCAAGCTGATTATCTTTGGAGCTAACACTAACCAATGGTGTTTGTGTCGATATTGTTATGATAAATTTCAAAAAAATTAATAGGGAATATTATAGTGGTATTAAAGCCAAGATCCTGCCATCCTATGGAAATACAGAGCTCAATTGTCAGATGAGTGACAGAGAAATCAGTTTCTGCACCAGAGGTCAAAACTGAGTTGAGCGTCAACTTACTGAAGTTCCTAAAATGATACATTTTTTGAAGTTTAGAAACCGTGGGATGTTAGATTTGATTATGGCTTATGAAGAAGAAAGAAGTTTGGCAAGGTCACTTTGCATTGCATGAACAAGGCTCAATGAAGAATGTCAGACAAGAGGTGAAGAACTAAGTATATTGTTTGAGTTGGAACATTGTTTGAGCCAAGTCTAGCAGTCACCTACGGAAATGATGAAGAAGGCATTATCTTCTGCAATAACCTCCTTTATTTATCCCTATTGGATAGGGCATCAAGATGAAGATATAAGTTTGTTGGTTACTTCATGCTTTAATGAAGTTGTAATCTCCCCTTCTCATCAGTGATCTATTCTGACACTCATCAGCGTATTCCGGAAGCCTGTAGGCTCGTTTGAGGTAAAATTAGGATTTCCATGTTCTGAGGTTCTATGGCTTTTCAGGGAGTTTACTATTTATAGTAAATTCTAATTTTGCCAGTATGAAGATTGTCAACTTTCAGGACTTCATTTCCAATTGGAGCAATTATCTGAATTCAAGTTCTGGATTCTAAAAGTTTTATTTGGTGAATTTCATAAATAAAGGCATTAATGTTTTAAATTGCAGTTGACCCCTTGGCCTAGGAGAATAACTTCAAAGTTGTGTTAAAAGGTGGTCATGAAGGGGGGCGCCTTCATATGTTTTAATATTATTCAAAGTTTAAATGCCTTGGGAAAAGGGACGCCACACTTTGGGAGTTATGTTTTAAATAAAGTGAAATTATATTCTTGCAAAAGGGACGCCACTTGAAGGATTATTTTTATCTTGGAAATTTTAAGAGTCTCCTGTGACTCTTGGCGTACTTTCTTGAGGAATTGAAGAGTCCTCTACTCTTCTATAAAATGAATGCTTTGCTTCAGCCTTGGTATCTATGAAAATTATGCTAAAGTTATGTTGTCGGAATGACAATTGATATTTTACTTTGAGAATGTTTACCTCCTAGCCTTTCGTCCAATTTCGTGTTTGAAAGATAACACCTAGTTGGCTACATTACTGCTTCTCAATATCAAACTAGCAGATTGAGCTCATTTGTTGAAGAATTCTGGAGTTTTTTGTCAATTTTGGGTTGCTGGTTCATCTACAGCTGAAGGTGATTTTGATTCATATCTTTAAATTCATATTGAATTTGATTATGGGTATAACCAATGTAATTGCTGACCTTGGGCGACCCTTCATGCTTTTTTTGGGATTTTATTTTGGAGAACCTGATTTTTAAAAGAAAATCGCCCCTTCAAGGAGGGTCGTACTTTTCTAAAGTGCATTGGAATTTGTGCAAGAGTTATATGTTGAAGTTTGCTGCTGTTTGGTGTTATGATTTTGGGCGCCTACCTCCTAGAAGACTTCTACAAAAGACATCATTCGATTTGGAGGTGAATTGAGTGAGTTATGAATACTTTATTGGTTTTCACAACAAAGTTGTTGGTTGACATTTTCAGTTTACTGATTTTTGTTATCAGACTTTAGAAGTTCAGAATTTTAAATCATTATCAGCAGTTAGAGAGATAATTATTTGTATGGGATCATCTATTACTCATGTGCTTTGAAGCTATTGTAATTCATATCTAATTTGGAGCTTTCTTTCTTATTTGTAAGACTGTAAATAGTAGTACTGTTCCAGTCCTAATTGCTGCAATTAATTCTTCTTTCTTCTCACATTAAGTACCCCTGGATGGTCTACCGCCAGTGTGGATAATTGATTGTATCTCTCTTTGTACCCACTCTCAAAGTGGTGAATCCGAATCCCCACTCTCAAGTGGATGTCCGCCGCAACGGATGAATTAGATAGATGTATTTTCCATGGCTGGTTATCCGCCTGTTGTTTCAGTTTTCAATTAATAACTCCGTCATATGTTAGCACCTCGCCCTCAGTGGGATGTTGAGTGCACATTCTTGACGTTGAGCCTGTTCCATTTCAAGTACTGTTCTTTAGTTTCTTCGCCATATGACAACACCTATCCTTCCTTGGGATTGAGTGTACATTCTTGGCGTTGAGTTCTTTCAAGCTTGGCTTTCAGTTTTGATGCTAACGCTAATTCAATTGGCGAAGTGTTGATTGTGTGTGAAAATCTATCGAAAAAATTGGTTAGCATACTTCAGAAGTTATGAGAATTCTAGCACGTTTGATGCCTTATGACGATGAAACTGTGAAGAAGATTCTTCATATGATTGTAGAAAGTTTCAAGATCTTGATGACACCAGTAGCAGTCAATTTCCCAGATGAGCTGCTATCTTAAAGACATTTTCAGATCTCAAGACATATATCTTGCTAATAGACTTGGAAATGCAAAATCAGATTTATCACTTGTTCTACTACCTCTTATATCCACTTTGAGTGAACAAGAGGAGCATGTTATTGCCGCTGCAAAGAATATTCTTGTTCTCACTATTAAAGAGGTTGATGAAATTCCACCAAATATCCAATCTCTACTTTTGGATGCATATAAACGTGAAGAAAAGATTTCTCCTATTGCTGATATGTTGATCAATGAATTGTTTAATCAATGTGAAGAAAAATTGAAGCCTGTTTTGATGGAGAGTTCAAAATAATGAGGAGAATTCTTTCGCTGAAGAAAAGAATGAAATTTGGCATCCTAGAGATTTTGTAGCCAAATCTTAGGAAGAATCTAGGAATATACATTTGACCATGCATTCAACAGAAAAGTGCAAAGAGGCAACCATAGTTTCAGAGATGCATGAAGAGTTCACACATTCAACTGAAGAATGTAGTGAGACAACATCAGTTTTAGAAGCACATGATGAATTCAAATATTCTTTAGAAGAATGTAATGTGGCAGCAAAAATTTTGGAGTCTCATTAGGTATCCACGCCTCCTACAGAGGAGAGTTGTGAGTCAACATTAGCTAAGGAGATTCATGATGAAGGTTCAAGAACTGAACCTACAGAGACAGTTAATATGTCTACAGTTGAAGATACTCTATCGGCTAACGAATTCCTTCTACATTCCCGTAATTCAGGAGGATTTTGGATAGAGCAGCAAATAAAAGCTAAGAAGGTAGAAGTGGAAAATTCATCCATCACAAATGCTCAAACATGCATTGAGGAAGACACTAAAGGAGCTATTTCTAGTAGTCACAAGTCTGAATTTTCTTTGCTTGAAGCCAATCAAAAGCAAAGAACTAATGACCTTGAAAGCACCATTGATGAAATGAGAAGTAGTGTTCTACAAATGCGTGACAGTCTGAGGAGTACAACTGAAATGATTTCTGATTTCTTTTTCTCCCCTTGCAGCACTTCATCAAATTAACAAGGTTGTGAATGGTGCAATAAAAATTCATTCAATACTGAAAAGGAGATTCAAGTTTTATCCAAGCTAGATGATATTTGTTAGTGTGTGGAAAATCTGATCTTCAGAGTACAAAAAAATCTAGATAAATGTTGCATTCCTATTGCTGATATGAAGTCAATTATAAATGCCTTACAAGAATTCAAATCAAGTCTTTTGCTCATCATTCACGATAAAGACAGAGTTGCTAAAATTGTTGACAAGGCATTGGAGTGGAATGAGCAAACTAAAGCCAAATTGCAAAAAGTATATGAGGCTTTAATACAAGTAGAGAATTAAATTTCTGCTGTTCAATTTTCATGGACCAAGAAAACGAAGGGAGAGCTGAAGAGATTCAAAAAGTTCTTGATGAGCTTGATCTCACACAAGAAACATTTGATTTGGAAAGTTCGAATGAAAAAATGGAGCATCCAAATTCTCATCAGCAAGTTTTTCAAGCCTTTGATAATCCTTTGTATGAAGTAGGTGCTAGTGAGCTCTACAAAAATCCTTTCTTGAGAATGATGAGGGAAGTTCTTCAAAAATTATTGAAGAAGGAGAAACTCCAACACATTTTCCAACAGTGGAGAATTCATACATGAGATGCATAAAAATGAACCCACTACTACTCCTAGTTCATCCATTTTGCAAGAAATGTAAAGTCAAGAATCAAGAAGGGATGAAGATATTCCTCTTGATCAACAACAAAGACTAGACTAGAATTCTGAAGAAGAGTTTATCCAATTTTTGATGAGGAAGTTGGTTAGACTTATATCAGATCTTATGTTTGCACCAGCTTCCTTAAGAATAATTGATTTCAGAATTGACATTGATGAAGGTTTCATTGAATCATTTCGGCAATTCATGACTCTGGATTTTGGCTTCAATTCTTTTAGTGAAATAAGATTTCTTGAGTACTTCTTGGAGTTTCAAGAGGTAATGATTCAGATGGAACATATAGATCAAACAATTCAAGTTAGAGTTGTTCTCTGTCTACAGAATGGGTCCTCTTTACTCATAATTTGGGATCCTGGTATCAATCAGTATTTGATGATAATCATTATATGTTAAAAGAAGGTATGTTGGGGTGATAAGTGTTAAATTTTCAGTTCTATGGGTGTTGTTATCTTCTTTATCAGCCATTTGATGATTATTTATGATCATCAATTGGTGGTTTGGAGAGGAAATTGGCACAAAGAATGGTTCTTTGTTGTGATGGAGCTTTTAGAGTGGGTGTTTCCAGCTTTATTTTTGAGCCAATTGGTCAAAATGAATGTGGATTTTCAGTATTGCAGCAGTTATTCATTTCATTGCATGTTGATTTCTCTTAAATCTGATGTTGAGTCATTCCTTTTTGACTTGGTGGGCAGCTGGAACACTCATATTTTCACTAAACAATCTCTTTCCAGAGATGATTTTTGGCCTCAAATGGGGGAAATGATGTTTCAGAGTGATCTGAATCAGTATTGGATGGTGTTCAAGCTCTTTTCCAGTGGCTATCTTTGTACATTCTCTTGCACAAATGTTTGGGGCAGAGAATCTTTGCTTGTTTTGGTTCGTCATTTCAAGACACTTAAACGGAGATTTGTGAAAATTGTCAGGAGTCTTCTTGGATATATTAGTATTATTCGAAGGAGGCATTATACATCCTTGAAGAGTATTCAGAATGAGGCTGCTATGACTTTGCAAAGAGTGTTTTTTCCTTTGCAAATAGCTTTGATGGAGTCACTTTTGTTCTCATGACTCTATTTGATGCTTTGAGGAGATGTGTTGAGGAGGTTATTAGATTATTTTTCTTTCTACTTAAGTTGGTGTTAGTCATTGACATGACAATTGATTACTCCTCAGAGTTTGTTGGGTGTGAGATGTTGCAGGGTTTTGATTCCAATCCTTCCATGATTTCAAGATTGAATTCCCTGCATGTTAACTCTTTGTGGTTGTTGGGAAGGTTAGTGCAATTCTAGTACATTAGCTTTATTTGTGTGATCAACCCTAGGATCCTATATGTCTTGGAGGGATCAGTTTGGAGTATAATGCCATTGCTTGAAGACAGGCAATTTTGAAATGGGAGGAGTGTAATCTCCAAATTTTCGCCATACGCTCTTCTCTAACTAATAGCCTATTTCCAGAGGCCCGTAGGCTAGTCAGAAGTGCAAATTAGGGTTTCCTTTTGTAAGAGATTTCAGTTGAGCTTATAAAGGTTTGCATGTGAGATTTTGATGCATGTCTGGTGGAGCTTTTTGGGTTTTTGGAGAGCTTCAGGATCATGTAACATGCATGGCAAGAAAATGACATACATTTCTCACAAATACCTTGCATGTAAGAAAGGTTTCTAGGTTTTTCTGGGCTTTCACAGATCTTCAGAATAGTATAACATGCATCTCCACCTGACAACCTTTCTAGGAACTTACTATTTTTAGTATGCTGGCATTTAAATTAGCACCTCTAGAGTGTTGATTGTAAACGTCCAGCTATTTCAAATGTTTTGCAACACTTCTTTGTTATTTAAAGAGAAGTCACTCTTTGCTAATGTAATGCATAAGAGAGGGTAGAGTAGACTAAGATTCCTATCCTTTTGTACTCAGTGGCAGGACACAACGATGCAAAAACACAATGCGTCATAGCTAACCTTTTCTCCGGTTTTGACAAATCTTAACTACGACTAAACTAGCTTTTAATCTATCCCATCTCTTCAAGGTAAACAGAGCATGAGGGCACAGGAGCGGGAATGGATTGGTTGGATCATTTGAATCCGCCATCTCCTTAGAATATGGCCGAGGCTCTAAACTCTCGGATATAACCTAGGATAATGTTTTATACAAGCAAACACTCTACACAGAAAATTGGATCTGAAACCTGCCAAGGAGGAGGAACCCCTATTCGAGGTATGAGCTAGGAAACGACTTACTAGAAACAACAAATTACGATGTTTTGGCCAACAAACTTGCTAAGGAGGAGGAAACCCTATCCGAAGTATAGGTTGAAGGTGAACACATTAAACAACATCACACGACAACTGTTAATAACAAATATCCAAGGAGGAGGAATCCCTATCCGAGGAAGGAAATGAAACAAGCTATTTAAACACAAGACGTTATGGAAGAACTCAAATCTTTAGATCAAATTGCATGTGCCTTTTGATTTATTTCTTCAAGCTTTCTGAACGAATAACAAAGATTGGGACAGAGAAGGCACAAAATCATTCACAATTACAATCAACCAATGAACTCTCATCCAAGACTGAACAAATATTCACTTTCAAAGCTGTTGGCAACAATGGCGCGGCAATTTTGCATAGCAAGTAAAGGTTAAACAAATAATGAGCCCAAGGCTATTATTTATACAACTCAAAGGAGTAGGCAACCCTAAAATCTCCTTGAGTTAACAATGAGTTTTTGCCAATCAATTAGCAAGATTTATTCCAAAGAAAGGGGAACAAACAGTTAACTAGAAATCTACTTCAATTAACTGAAATTAAACAAAGAGTCAATTGGAAACTACTTCAGTTGACTGAAAGAAGACTAAAGGTGAACTTTAATACAAAGTATGCCTCCAAAATAGACATCCACGTTTAGTGGAGATCTGAGATCCATAAATTATGGAAGTCAATTAGATATCCTTAATCAGTAGGATCTGACAATACATGATTTGTGAGATATGGAGTTAACTTGGAAAGGGGCATCAAGTTAACTCCAATTACATTCAATATCTTTCTTGAGTTGACGTGGAAAGAGGCATCGACACAACTTCAAGTATCATATATGCCATTTTGAGGGTAGGACGTCCCAACTAGGTGTCTGACACCTCCTCATTTTGAGTCAACAACTCCTTTGACCAGTTGTTGACTTTTTTTTTGCCTCTTGCAAACTGCTTTTGATATTTGCTCTTCTTTGCAACTACACCATCCAGCCTTGTTGACATGGAATGTGGAAGTTAGTGTGGTAGTAATTGGTAGTTGGCTTCGTGTTTGGAATGACTTCCTTTCGTATTTGGCTATGTTGTGAACGATGATGTCATTAATGCCTTCCAAGGCATCCAATCTTGACTATAGACTTTTCTTGATGCATGTCTGTGCGGAGTGTTTTCAAAAATTTGTGAAGTAGGACAACATCACACGACAACTATTAATAACAAATATCCAAGGAGGAGGAACTCATGATTTTGGCTTAATTTTCAGTTGTCATCACCAAATCCAACTAATTTTGGGGTTGTTTGAACCAATTGCTTCCAAAATCTCTTTGACAAGTGAAAAAATCTATCCTTGACCAAACTAAGCGTACTTCTTAAAGGTTGAGCTCTTTTATCATTTCTCATATTTGAATGACCCCTATTTGATCTTCTGTCTAGGTTGATTAGACAATCCTAAGCCAATGTTGATAGATTCACTGTGAAGTTGGATCCGTGCTGAGAAGACATGCTTGGGAGGTACAACACCAAAAAACTGAGTTTAAGGCCCCAAAAGAAAGGGGGCATTTACCAAGGAGGGGCACTTTTGACCTTGCCTTACCCAGGTTTTGATATCTACTCTTCAACTTCTTCATTCAGACCTTTCGTGCTCCGATTTGATCTCCTCATTGATTGATAGGTCAAACAATCTCGCTTGATGATTCATCAAGTGACCAACTCAGTCCTAAAAAGGATGGTTGGTGTCTCAATTCCTGAAAGTTAGTTTAATGCCTCAACGAGAAAGGGCCCCTTTCTTCAGTAGGGGCGCTTTTGCTCTTTTTGATTAGTATTTCTTGTTGAAAATTGCTTTAGTTTGATCTTCACTCCAGGTTGATGGCCTCGTCGAATTCCTATGCTGACAACTTTGTTGTTGAGATTGACCCAAACGGTGAAGGTCATCTTAGAGAACCTTCTGCCATCTAACTGTATTTAGGGGCCCAAAAGAAAGGGCACCTTTCTCTAGAAAGGGGTCTTTTTCCCATGCCTTAGCACATTTTACCATGTTTTACGTTCAATCTCTTTTCGGGACGTTTTCCACTTGATTGCTTCCACTAGTTGCCTGGCAGGTTCGATGAGAGTGCTTTTGATTTCATCGAGAGCCTAGCTGATAGCTGACCAAGTTCATTATACACTGCGACTGTTGACGGGGTCATCAGATACCTCAAAAATATGGGCACTCCTGGCCAACATGGGCGCTTTTAGCTTGTATCATTTTGATTTATCCTTCAATTGGCATGTTTAGTTGATCCATCGCTGCAATTGTTTGACTCGTCTCATAGGCTTGCTGATAGATTCATTGTCGAGCTGAAACGAGATCGAAGAGGTCTCTCCAAGGCGACATTTCTCAACGGGTTACATCTTGACCACCTCATTAAAGGGCGCATTTGCTTGACAAGGGCACTTTTTCTCATGTTGAACAGCCATTTTTGATGTCTTTGTCAACTGCCTCTTCTCACTGTGCTGACATTTATCGGCGATCACATCATTAAATGATCTTGTTGATTGTTACGTTGTCGAGCCAGTAGGAGAACGCAGAGGATGACTACCTTGGATGAATTAAGTGACTGCATTTGGCCGTTGAGAATCAAGGGTGCCCCTCTCTAAAAAGGGCTGTTTTTGTATCCTAGACTAATTTCTCCTTCATAACGTTTCCAAAGTTAGTCAAATTTCGACCTTTTTCAGTTTTAGAAATCTCCTCCGTCAAAGATCACCATTTATGTCCTTTCTCGCCATGGTTGAGTCGTTGAAGCTTTTGAAGCTTAGCTTTTAGCACTTGGTACTAGCCAATTTCCTATTAATGGCTGCAGAGCTCCTAACTTTCTTCCTGAAAACTAGAAATAGACCCACCAGACTAAAATATGTCTTTTGATGATTCTGATAGGGGCATTAACCCTAATTTTCAAAGTTTCAAAATCTTGGACGTGTTCCTTGACAGAAACCCACAAAAACCCTATGTTTGGTTTGACCTAAAATAGACTTTGGATGACATTTTTACACAATTTATCTTAATTTATACAGAATGCCAAAAATTTATTTTGGCTACAACATAGCAAGTCATGATGGCTGCCCGGTTTGTGCTCAAAAGTTCTTTGGGAGCACTTACTATTTATAGCAATTCGCTATTTTTGGTAAGTTCTATTTATGGCAATGTCATCCTACAAGCAACACAGTCATTTGAGTCCATCTATCTATATCTAGTAGTGAAGCAGTTCAGCTTTTGCAGTGTAGTTCTATTTTGGGCAGAGCAGTCTTGGTAATTTTGGCTTCAACACTTTGGGGTTCTTTTTGGTAAATTGATTTATTTAAGTCATTTTAATATTTTTATATTATATTCGACCCCCATGGCCTAGTGGAATTACTTCATGTTGTGTTTAAAAGTGGGACTCATGTTGGATGTGAAGAGCACAAAAGATTTACTGAGACGGGGGGGCGGGGGGGATGAATCAGTAAATCTATACCAACTTTTTTCACCTTTTAACTTTCTACAAAAACTTAAACTTTCATCAACATCAACTTAATGATATGAACCAATTTACACAAGTTGATACAACTTTATAAAAAAAAATTCAAATGGAAGTAGGCTACAACCTACTTGATTTACAAGTGAGATGATTTAGTAGGCTACAGCCTACAAGGGACACCCAAACCTCTTTAATTGTTTAGTAGGCACCAACCTACAAGGAGCACCAACCCCTAATGCAAGAGACCAACCTTGACTTGATGGTTGCAAGATGATGCCTTCTATCTGACCTGCACTATCCCAATCCTCCAATCTGCCTTTGGTGATGAATGATCTCACACTTAGCCCACACAAGGAGATGGGACTTCAGATTTAGAATGCTCACTTACACAACCACACTTCCATATAAAAAGAGAAAGTCAATTATATATCTCATTCAAAGCTGACATCCTTTGAAGTAGCGGCACAACCTTTGTTAAATTCACACCTCTTCATTTGTGTGTGCATTAGTCTAAATTTAATTTTCCCAGATTTCTAACACATCTTCACTTTACTTATCTTGCAGCCGCACCTTTTCAGAAGTTAATTGAGGAACACGTCACTTGATGACCACGTCCCTTGGTGAAACACGTCCTTTCACATTTCAAAAATGTGAC
>VDFB02071696.1:0-85528 GCA_007258455.2 Sequoia sempervirens
TGACTTATCAAGAGTTATTTGCTACAACGAAAGAGATTAATCCGTGTTTGTATTGTGTATGGTGCCAGCCAGTGCCTGGCCCGTGGATATTGCTAATTGAACTCTTGTACGAATACTGTGTTTCTTATATTGGCTAAAGACTATTATTGCTCTATCATACTCAAACTTTGGTTCTATATTGCACACCTGTGGATCTAAGTGTTATTTTTCCTGTGTTTAATCGGATTGATGAATTGAATCTGGTAATTTGCTAATCTAATTGTGAGTAATATGATCGGGCTCATTCCAGTGGTATCAAAGCCTAGCATCCTGCCAGCGTGTACGCTCGTTCATGAGTGACAGAGATTTGAGATATCATCTCAGAGAGAAGAAGAAAACAATGGGGGACAAGGAAGATGATGGACAACAATTTGTGAAAGAGTCCAGGGAATTTCAATCCACTATGAAGGACACTATGGTGGAAATGGTCCAAATTTTGAGAGGATTGAACCAACAATTAGGTGTTGGTAAGACAGTACAAAATGGCATGGAAAGCAACAGTTTAGGGGTGTTAAAACTAGTAGTGTCCAAGTTTTTCAAAGACAAATTTTTGGATCAAGGAGCAGAAAATGAAGTAGAGACACCACTTGAAGAAGAGGATGACATGGCTAGATTGCATAATGAGTATCAGGCTCCGAGTGTAGCTTTTCGTAGAGATGTAACCTTCACAAAATACCATGATATGAAGACCAAAAGAGGGAATAGGAGGAGAAGGTATGGAGAAAGGAAGAACATCCAATATCGTTTGGGCAAAATCACTATCCTAGTTTTTGATGTTTCAGGAGGTTCATCAACAAGAGCTTAGTTGCAGAAATTAGACACATAATTCTCTTTGAATCCCATGTTTGAAGAAGAGGCCATCAAGTTCACAACCTTACATCTAGAAGGTTTGGCCCACGAATGGTGGTACCATGGTATGGTAACACAAGGCCGCAATTCCATCAAAACATTGGAAGAATTCAATCAAAGGTTGACGAAGAGGTTTGATAGGAAGGATCCAAAAATTCACTTCCGAGAACTAGCACAGCTGAAGCAAGAAGACAAAGTGGAAAATTATGTTGCTGAGTTCGAGAGATTGGCAGTTATGGTTCCAGATGTGACGGAAAGGAGGCTCATAGTCCTCTTTGTTGAAGGCCTCTTCGAACCCCTTAGAGGTTTGGTAAAGGCGTTGGTTCTGAGCTCACTTTAGGACGCCATTAGGAGGGCTTTGAATTTGGAAGACTTATCAATGAAAGGAAAACCACGCTCTAGTAAGGCTCCATCAGTCATGACCAAGAAGCTTCCTCAAAGAGACCTTCCACCCCCAAGAAAGGCACCATTCAGACCTAACCCTTCAGAAATGTCAACGAGTGAGCTTCGAAGGAGGTCGTTATGTTTTGACTGTAAAGCACCATGGCAGAAAGGTCATCATTGTTTGGAGAAGGGTCAGATACATTACATTGAGGTCTTTCTGGGTGATGACTCCGAAGAAGAAGAAGCTGATCCAAAATTAACAGTAATTGAAGAAGAGAATGAACCCGAAGGAGAAGGGCATCCAGGAGGAACCCTTGCAGCCCTTTCAGGAGCACCAAGGTACCATTCATTTCGAGTCAAAGGAGTTTTACAAGGGTAGCGAGTGAATGTCTTGATTGATAGTGGGGCCACTCATAATTTTATTGGTGAGAAATTGGTGGCTAAATTGGGGTTGAAGACAGAGGTTTTTGAAGGGTTCAATGTCACAGTGGCAGATGGCTACACTCTTCCATGCAATCGAAGAATTTAGCAGCTGAATTTGACTCTTGGTGGCCATAAGATGAGAGATGACTTCTATGTGATTGGTATAGGGGATACCGAGATGGTTCTTGGAGTGCAATGGTTGCACTCACTTGGAAAATACACACAAAACTACCAAACAATGGAGCTTAAATTCAAAGTTGATGGGAAGGAGGTGACCCTTCGTGGCCTCTCCAATGGTGGCCCTAGGGTGGTTTCAGCGAAACGTATGGAAAGGGCATTTTAGAGAGATCAAATTGCTTGGGTAGCTGAATGCTTGATCACAAATACTCAGCTTTTCAAGGAAGGGAAGACCTTCCACATTGACATTCAACCCATTTTGGAGAGTTACAAGGTTTTTGATGATATACCTCATGGTCTACCTTCGGAGAGTGGTTTCTAGCATGTGATTGAGCTTGAGGAGGGAGCCAAACCCTTCATCACTACGCTCTATTGTCATCCGAGAGAATACAAGGAGGAGATAGAGAAAACGATGAAGGAGTTACTTGACATGGGGCATATTCGTCCAAGCTCTAGCCCTTTTGCTTCCTTAGTGGTGTTGGTCAAGAAAAAGGAGGGGACATCGAGGATGTGCATTGACTATAGAGCACTCAACAACAAGACAATAAAAAATCGTTATCCCATTCCCAGGATCAATGAGCTTCATGGTGCAGTATATTTCTCCAAGATTGACTTACGTTCAGGGTATCATCAAATAAGAATGAGGGAAGAGGATGTGCACAAGATGACTTTCAGGTGTCATTATGGGCACTATGAGCTCTTGGTCATGCCATTTGGGTTAACCAATGCCCTTGCTACATTTTAGTCATGTATGAACTAGGTATTCATTTTACAATTGCGGAACTTTGTTTTGGTATACTTTGATGACATCTTGATCTATAGTAGGACTTGGGAGGATCACTTGAAGCACATAGATGAGGTACTTGGCATACTTGAGCAACATTCATTCCACACCAAGATGTCAAAATGTGAGTTTGGAATCTGGATTGACTGAAATTCTATATTTGGGGTATAAGATTAGTGCCCAAGGGGTTAGTGTTGATGAAGAAAAGATAAAAGCAATACAAGATTGGCCAAGACCAAGGAACTTGTCATAGTTGAGAGGTTTTGTGGGATTGTGTAGCTACTATAGGAGATTTGTAAAGGGGTTCTCACAACTTGCAGCTCCATTGACCAATTTAACAAAGAAGGGGGCTTTCTCTTGGGATCGTACATTGCAACGAGCTTTCAATAAACTCAAGGAAGTAATGAGTCCATGCCCTATTTTGGCTATTCTAGATTTCTTGCTTCCTTTTGTTCTTGAGTGTGATGCTTCAAATGAGGGGATTGGAGCAGTTTTGATGCAAAATAGGCACCTTATAGCATATGAGAGTAGGAAGCTTAAGGATGCAGAAAAAACGTTCTCCATTTATGACAAAGAGATGTTGGCAATCATGCATGCTCTTGCCAAATTCAAACAACACCTAGTTTGTGGGAAATTTGTGGTGAAAATGGATCATAACAGCCTCAGGTTCTTCCTCAATTAGCATGACTTGAATGATAGATAGCAAAAGTGGGTAAGCAAACTTCAAGCCTATGATTTTGATATTGAATATGTGAAAGGAAAGAACAATGTGGTAGCTGACACACTCTCTAGGAAGCCTTATTTCTGTTCTATATCCGATATATATGCTGATTGGAAGGCTACCATAATAGTTGAATATGCCAAAGATTCTTTTGCTACTGATATTTTAGAAGGGAGAGTACTTGATGATAAATTCAAAGTCATTGAAGACCTCATCCTCTACAAGGAGTGTGTGTATATTGTGCCCAAATCAAGGGTGAAAGAATTTTGAGGGCATATCATAATACCCCCGTTGCTGGTCAACCCAGGTTCTACAAGACACATACAAGCAAGTAAGAGAACGTTTCTCATGGAAAGGGCTGAAGAATGATATTTTGCAGATGTTAGAGAGTGTGGGGTATGCCAACAAAACAAGACCGAGCACACCTATCCAATAGGTTTGTTGCAGCCCCTACCCATCCCAAATAAAAAATGGCAGAGCATCTCCATGGATTCCATCATGGGGCTACCTAAGGTACATGGTAAGAATTGCATTTATGTGGTGGTTGATAGGCTTACAAAGTATGCTCATTTTCATGCCATTACTTAAGAATTTAAGGCTCCACAAGTGGCTGATTTGTTCTTTAGAGAAATATTTAAACTTCATGAATTGCCCAAGAACATTGTGAATGACAGAGACAACAAATTTATCAACTTGTTTTGGCAAGAACTTTTTCGCTTGACTCATATTGAGCTGACTCTAAGCACTAGCTACCACCCCCAAACAGATGGGCAAACGAAAATCGTGAATAAATGGATTGAGGGCTACTTAAGGAACTATGTCATGGGGCAGCAAACAACATGGATAAAATGGTTGCATTTAGGGGAGTTTTGCTACAACAGTACGCATCATATGTCAATTGGTATGTCGCCCTTCAAAGCTCTCTATGGTTATGATGCCACCTCATTGATGGATTTGCTCCTTAGTGATAGTTCCTAGAGCTAAATATGTGGTACAGGAGAGTATGAACATTTTGCATTTTCTCAAGGATAATTTGCAGCAAGCTCAGAATCAGCAAAAGGTTTATTCTAATAGACATAGGACAAAGAGAGTTTTCGAGATTGATGACATGGTTTAGGTAAGGTTGCAGCCTTATAAATAGTCCACCCTCAAAGGGAATGGTTTGGAAAGCTGAAACTGAGGTTCTATGGTCCCTACAAGGTTTTGAGGAGGATTGGGGAGGTTGCTTATGAGCTTGAACTACCACAAGGTAGTAGGATCCACAACAGATTTCATGTATCGATCCTAAAGAAGGCACTTGGACAGCATATTACACCCTTAGCTAAGTTGCCTCCTTTGGATGATGAAGGTAAATTGATCCTTGAACCAGAGACAGTGCTGGACGTAAGGGAGAAAAAGTTGAGGAACAGGATCATTTCAGAGTATTTGGTGAAGTGGAAGAATCTCCCAATAGAGGATGTGACTTGGGAAGGAGTTGAAATCTTCAAGCATCCGAATTTGCAGTTGCTTAAGGGCAAGCAACATCTAGGCGGGGAGGACTGCCATGTCCCTGCCCATGATTAGTCATTTGAAAATTTGGCGAGAAACAATAGTGTTCCTCAACACCACTCAATATCAATATAATAATAATAATAAATTTAAATTATTAAAATAATATTTTAATTATTTTTCTCTTCTATGGCCGACCTCATTCAGGGAGGCGTGGAGTTGCATAGAGTTGCATATTAATACCAAATCCTTTCTTCATGTTGATCATCACAGATAGAGCATCAGGCTTTATGCAATTGTAAGGGACAAAACCCCTTGTGATTGGTGATCAGGTGGGAACGAAAAATCTCCCTGGTTTCGTGATTTGTTGATGTTCACATATCTCCAATTCCCTCTCTTTCCAGTGCAACCTTCTCACACCTCTAGATTGCAATTATAGGTTAGGAGCAACAGTGATAGGAGGGCGGATTCACTCAGTGGCGGAGCCTTTGGCTCATTGCCTTATTCTTCCTGCCGTGATTCAATTGACATCTCTTCCGGCAAGCACATCCCAGGGTCGCGATCAGATCACGAGTCAATCTAAAGCAGTGCGAGATAAGTTACAAGAAGATCGTCCACTTTGACAATCACGAATTCACACTCATAGTCAGGAGCAATTCTATTACTTCCGCAAATCTATCTCATTCCCGTGAAGGCACACTTGCGGCAACAATTACAACGCTCATTCTTTGCTCCTGGGTGTCGACTTATCAAGAGTTATCTGCTGCAACGGAAGAGATTAATCCGTGTTTGTATTGTGTATGGTGTCGGCTAGTGCCTGGCTCGTGGATATTGCTAATTGAACTCTTGCACGGATACTATGTTTCTTATATTGGCTGAAGACTATTATTGCTCTGTCATACTCAAACTTTGTTTTTGTATTGCACACATGTGGATTTGAGTGCTATTTTTCCCATGTTTAATTGGACTGATGAATTGAATTTGGTAATTTGCTAATCTAATTGTGAGTAATCTGATCGGGCTCATTAGAAAATCCTAAATGATGTTGGTTCTATAGGTCCCTCTTAGTTGGTGGTTGCCTTTTCACATCTCATGCAACTTCTTCATCATGTTGCATACACAAGACCATTCTAGTCATGTAGCTTTCCTCAAGTGGAAAAGAGCAGGTAATGTCAACAACTAGTGTTGCTATTGAGTACCTCACTTCTCTATCTGTTAGTCTGATGTATTTTCTAGTGGTGTCATTTACTCCAACAATACCTATACAAGAAACAAAATTTCTGTCATATTTTCTAATTAAACTTCAACAGTATCATCATCAACCTTGGACAAAACTTAATTGTTTTGAATATAAAAATGCTATGGTTATTGATTACTCGGTTGATATTGACTTGAGCTCTAACATTATTCTTGTCAAAACTTAAATAATATTTTTTTCCAAAATCTCTTCATTTGTCCATTCCTATGATCTCCATGATATAGATTTATCTTGATGCAGTCATAGATGGAGAGCCTAGGGAAAGGACTGGCCAATTGTGTAGCGTAGAGTTTACATAACGAAATTAACATAGAATATCACAGAACGATTGGATAGTCCATTGGCCTATTACTTGCAAATTATAGATATAGATTGGCTCACAAGCTGCCACAGGCTTATTAAAAGCTTACTTGCAAAGATATGACAATAATAGCTACTATCACTCTATCATTCTATCACTCTACTACTGTCACTAGTTGACTCGCTAACTACTGCCCTCCTAAGATCAATTCTTCTTTAGCTGCAATTCTTGAGTTGTCCTCCAAATGAATTCTAGGGGTGTTTGTATATCAGCTCCAAGCTTTAGGAACGAGCTTTGTCAGCCGCAAGATATTCCAAATCTTGATGTCCAGTGTAATGTGTAGGTTGGTCAAAATCCATTTGTGAAGCATTAGGTGTTGAAGAAACTCGATGCGGTTATGTTTGAAAGTGCCTCTGGTCCCATACTGCCTTGAGGTATGTTGGGCTGAATGCCACAAGACACTAAAAGTTTCTGTGAACCTCGCCTGATGAATTGAGTGCCGACTGTTTTGAATTGTGGTCTTCTGAAAACAACTTTTTGTAATCTAATCCAAAACTCATGAGATCTAGATATGATGTACATGTGCTGTTGTAGAATTTTGTTTCACTGTCATGGGTTGAAATAAGATTATGCGGTGAAATGCGGTAAGCTGTATTGTGATGATCTTGCATCATATCTATTCTTAAAAACACTTTCAAACCAATGTAAAAGTCATGCAACCATTATTGCATTGATAGGTAAAATAGAACTAATGGATAACATGAGCTGGGGATACAATATGGTTGGATATGCATAAAAATGGCTTTGTTAAGACCTTTAGACAATTACAAGTTGGCAAGTTTAAGGCCAATTCCCACAACCTCAGTCAGTTGTGTATGAAAAAGTATTCTTATCTCTAATAGAAAGAGAGCTATATGAATAAGGTTGCAGCTATATAGCACTTACATCTTGTCACTAGGAATGCAACTAAATGTATAGGAAATTGTTTAAAAAAATGTCTTAAAGAAAAGTGGTCTCATGGAATGCCATGTGGTTTCATGGAATGCCATGATTGTAGGATAAACACAAAATGGATTGATTATAAGACTCAAGAAACCTTTTGAGTGAATGCAATAATTGAAATCCACATTCCATAGCAATGGGTAGCATACTCTCTGAGTCTCTACTTGCATGCAAATAGGGTATGGATACCCATCAAAACATAAAGGGTAGATGAATTTAATTTATTGTGTAGTTGCAATGGCCTTGGCAGCCATGTAAAATGTGAAAGCATTGATAGGGCATGTGAATTGTTTGGTGTAACACACACAAAACATTCTCTATATCAAACACATATAAGCCAAAGACAACCATACACAAGACGAGAATACGATGCGGCTATAACCATGCTACCTGGTTACTAATACAAGCCATAATCCATGTTGTTTGAAGCCACAATTTAACAATACATAGGCCATAACAAGAGAAGTTGTAACTTAATGATACATAGCCAAAATACATTGCCAAAGTCATATTATTTAGCTATATTCAATATAATCATACATGTGGGAAATTATAGGACCTACACAATCATCACCATAACATTTAACATACAAGCAATTAGTTTTATATCTAAAATGACCTTAGTCAATTTAAAATGAATGCCATTTATCTTAGGGATTGACCACTGGTTCCCTTAATTAAACATTAAAAATTAAAATAAAGTTGTATAGGCTATAGAGTCTTCACAAGATACAAATAGAGCTAAAAGAAGGTCCTCCATCCAACCAAGCAAGCATGAAATTTACATTGCATATATATGATATTGCAATTTCTTAATTACTAGATATTAACTACAAAAATGCGTACAAGAGAAATACTAGGAATGTATAAATAGAAATGCCAACTTTGCTCCTTCCCATAGCTCCACATTTTTTAGCAATTTTATCAATCTTTTGTTCTTCCTTGTTTCTATGGTGGCACAAGCTTATGTAGAGCCACAATAGTGGCATTTTCACATTTTTGTTTCTCACTGGCTAAATCTTGTCTCCCTGCAATTGGAGGAATAGAGCTTGTTTGAAATTGAGTTTTGAATTGGTAGAAAAAGGATGAATATGGAGATGGTGGAATTGTAGGCACAACAAGAATGTAGAAAGAGTGAGACGGGGCCATGTGGGAGCCACTATACCAATTGCATGGCTTCATTGCACAAGTGTTGAGATCTCCTAAAGTCAAATTTTGTAGCCCCTTTTTGAATCTATCCACCTCTTTGAGGTGAGTCAAGTCTGCTTAACGTATACTTACAACTATTAGATCCACACGACATGTAAGATGTAATATGCTTGCTGAAAGTTCCATTCCTTTCGAAGGATTGGTAAACTACGAGATTCCCCATGCATGTAGAAAGAACATGGAGTTTTGTAGCCATGAAGAATGGCATGAGGCGCTCTTTTTATTTTTTGAAAGATAAGTAAAAAATAAGAACACAAACATCTAGAGTAATTACCATAATCCATGCATGCAAAAATGTATCCAACATAACTCTTAACTATTTTTTTGTCATAATCTTAGTTTGATTTATTTATAATGAAATAAATAAATTTTCTTAAATTAATAATTGTAATTTTTTTTTTTCCTTAAATCAATATTAATAAAAATAAATATAATTATTCTTATCCCTTAATAATAAGTAATGATGTAGGATAATAATTGGTGCAAAATATCAAATAAATAATGAGATAAACTATTGCAATTAACTTGAACTATCTATCACATTATGTGATTGAACAAGATTAGAGAGAATGACTCAATGTCAACACTCAATTATGCACAAATAACAAAAGGATTCCTTTGTTCATGTGTGATGAGATTCTTTCATTCTTGCCACCTTACCAACCGTCTAGAAACCCTCTCCTTGATGATACTTTTCCTTTGCAGTTGTGAGTGTTGGTTCTTTCTTGTTGCACTCATGAACAAAAAAAGAATAGTAGTTAGTCTTCATCAAATCATGATTAGATTAACATTAAAAAAACAATTAAACATGTCATAATTTGACAATTGAAGCATCTGACAAAATGTTTAAACATTACTTGCAATAATCATTATTAGCAAACAAAATAATAAGCAATATAATCTTTGCTTTCTTGATTGTTTTCCAATCACAATTAAATACATTAAAACAAGTTTTTATAATTAGGCATAAAGATAGGGATGTGACACCGTAGATTTCTTAATTTTGTAGACCAAGGAAGAGTCCTATTGAAAATTTTGTGGCTACTCCATATATATCTGCTTCTCAAGATCCATGTGAAGAAAGACACTCTTCTCATCCATTTGATGAACCTCCCAACAATGAGCTATGACAATAGCAAGTATGAGTAAGATCGAGTTCATCTTTGTAATAGGCGAAAGGTCTTATTGTAGTCAATAGTAGGAATCTATGAATATCCCTTAACGACTAGGTGATATTTGAATTTATCAATTGACCATTTGTAACAAATTTAATATGATATATTCACTTACATTGAACAAGTTTTCTTCCCTTAGGAAGGGGACTAAATCCCAAGTGTGGTTCTCCATCAAGGAACATTACTCTTGATAGCTACATTCCACTTAGGAATGCTAGATGCCTCTCGAAAAGACCGTGGATTGAAAGCAAAGGTGACAAAAACACAAGGCAGTGCCTAGAATTGTGATTGAGTCTACTTGGTGTTTGAAGGATCCTTGAACCAATCACTTGCAAAATGCAAAGTTTGTCTGATAGTTTAAAAACTCAGTGAGTACTCGCTTGGCTCACAAGTATGTGCCATGAAATTTCTCCCACAAATTTGGCCTTGAGGTTTTGCAAAAGAAAAATCGTTTTGCCTTGCCAAAACTCACCCTCCAAAAAATCTTGTCTAACACTTTTCTTAAATAGGTGCATGATTTTCTTTCACTCTTTTTTGGATGCCAATGATTGACTAAATAGGGCATAATTTTAATTGCTAAGACATGGATGGACAAGGCACCATTCTAAGAATATTAGAATTTTTTTTTCGGGTAAAAACTAGCAAACAAAAAGTATAATTTAAAATAAAAAAGGGATTTAAATGGGATAACATTGGGGAAAAAATGCATTTAAAAAAGAAAGTGAAATTGTAGATAAAGGGAGAAAACTTGATATTTTTGAAATTTAAAGGCATTTCAATAGCATAGAGATATAGAGAGCAAATAGAATTGAGAGTTTAGCCCATCAATTATGGAATATAGATTTTTGTCATTTATGTTCACATCACTAATTAGGTTGCATTGCATAATGCGCACTTATGGTTCTCAAAAATTTAATTTCAATCTACTTTGTACAAAAACAACCTACAAGCTAAGTACAGAGTTTCAAAAAAATCAGATGTAGCCAATGAATCTTGTTGCTACTAAGAGAGATACACTAGAGAGTTGCAGGCTCTGATGATGAGGCTCCTAGCTTAGAGCCTTTCCTAAGTTGTTCAACCATATCACTATTATAGTTGCACTCCTTAAGGAGAGCATAATCATCATCGTCAAAGACATCATCTCTGGCAATCCACTCAGACTCTCGATCAATTTAGTTGAGGTCAGCTGATTGGTCATCTTTGATGGTATCTGATTTTGTCCATATAGAAATTAGTCTTGGCAATTGAAAATGAAAAAACGCAATGAATACAACTCAACTGTGATTGCAGGTATATTAAAACTCTAGCCTCGAGCTTTCTTTTATTTCATGCGGAGGTTGTGGTGAACAAACACTAAGTAATTCATCCATTGTTTTGTTTTCTGGAATGTATGTATTCAAAAACACTCCAAGTATGCTTGCAAATATACGAACTGCTTGGCTGACTCAGAATGCATCTCACCATACATCTAAGATTTTTGGCTTCTTGGCAAAAAACATCCCACCATTATGCTGAAAAACACAAATTATTTCAAGATGATATCATGTAAGATATACTAAAAGCTTAATACCTTTAATGTATATGTCCACAATATAGAGATTGTCCAAAGTTTATAGAGTCCACTTGGTTTGAAGGTCTTCTTGTCTTGCATGATAGCCATACTTGAGAAAAAAACCCTTTGTGTGCTTATACATTAGCAACTCTGCCATAATTGTCTGCAATTTTTTTGGTGTAAGGAACATTGTTTACATGCACATGAATAAGCCTCAAGTGACTTCAAAATTATCATATTTGAATGAGGGTCTATAGAATAATGTTGGATTTAAATAGTATCCAACAACATGGATAAGGGGGTGCATTTGTTGATCCCATCTCCTATTGATTATGTTAAATAATCACATGTATTTATCCTTGTTATTTTCCATTTTACCTCTCATCACCTTGTTGGATTTATCCATGCTCTCATACACAAACTTGTAGAATAAATGTGCTTTGCCATTGTTATGCCATTTATTTGATTTGTGATGCTAGACTCCATCCTCTTGTTTGAAACAAACATTTGTTTCAAATTCATTTTGTTGGCAATTTATTTCTTCCCATCCTCTAGTTTTAAAACTTTTACTAGAGGCTTTGAAAATTCTAGAACTTGGTTAGGTGTGTCCCAAAAACTTGTAGAATAAACGTGCTTTGCCATTGTTATGCCATTTATTTGATTTGTGATGCTAGATTCCATCCACATGTTTGAAATGAACATTTGTTTCAAATTCATTTTCGTTGGCAAAGAGTCAGCATTGTAAGAAAGTGTGTAGTAAATCTTGTCACCTTGGTCTAATTAGCCCTTTTCCCTTTGTGAATGAGTGCATATACACTACACCCTTGTGTCATTGTAGATGAACTTGATAATTGTGTGAGCCTTTTGCAATACCTCTTTAATCCATTCAAGTTTTTCAATGTCCTCTAGGGTTAGATCAAGGCAATTTGTTGTGCATGGGCTAGAAACATAGATGTATTTGTCCGTTTGGAGTCTCCCAACAACAACACAAGCAACAACATTGTTTGTAATAAATTGAAACAAATTAGTGGCCCTATATCCATGATTACCTCGTCAAAAACTTGAACAATGCAGCTACATATTTGATCCTACTTGATGCATCCATGAATTTCAAAAAAATCGTACCAATATCACAAAGGACAAGGAAGTTGATGAGGTTTTAGTGCATCTAGTCTTCACCCAGTCTAATTGATGTTCATTAGTAACATCTTAGATTGCATCATTGAGCATACCGGCATTCAATGTCTCATAAGAAAGGTCTTTGAACCGAAGACCTACAATTGCAATAGCATTCACGTGGCCTTGTTAGTATGGAGACCTTGCAACATGGAATGACATATTAGAGTAGTATTAGAAAATTGCAATTGCTTTCTTTGCTAGTTCATGGACATTCTTACTCCATCCTATACTCTCCAAAGTGGACATTCTTCTACTTGGTGTACTATGAGGTTTGAAGAAAGAATTAGTGTTTTTTCCACTTGTGTTTGGGCTATGTGCTGTAGAAGAAGGTGTTGATTCAGACTCCTTGAAAGACTCTTGTGCATGAGTTACCTCATCCAAAGGATTGCTTCTGGCATGTGCAAAACTAGAAGCTGCTTGTGTCCTAGTTCATGCCTTTTTCCCTTTACCATTAGAAATTGTTTGAAGAGCTTATTTTGCCTGATATGTGATATCTGTAGGGTAGGCTAGACAACTAGTGGTGTTATGTCCTACCTTCTTCAAATGCCATTTGAAGCGAAATATGCCATCATTGACATCATTCAAACACTAGTTGCATTAAACCTTGGTTGTACTCGAGGTTGATGTGCAATGTGTCCATGCAAAGTTTCTTTGATGTGGCATGATGATCAAATTTGCAAAAGCGTTTGAATTCAATCTTTCATGATACCAAATGTACAATTTTTTTTTTTAAAGCTAAATATATTGGATGCTTTACAAACATTAATACTTTATAATAAAATCTAGTCAAGTATGTACAAGTTAAATAGGTCATAAAGAAAATAACAATTTGTGTGACAACAATCTTTGTTTTCACCTCATTCAAGTAATTATTGTGACAAAAGAAATTAATTCCAAGTTGTTGTAATGTTTTTCATTATGTATGGATAAATTTGTGAGAATGTATGATCATCATAAAAGTTACAAATGAATTTGTATATATTTTGTAATTTAAATAGTCATTAATTCTCTTTTTATACCATGTTATGTCACAATAATACATGCAATTTTTATTGACTCATTTAGATTGTAATTTAGTTGTGACATGTGAATATGCTTCTGATGTTGGAAGGTTAGAAATAGGAAAGCCTTTCGATACAAAAAGTTGGAAGAAAAGCAACAAACTCCATCAAAAGGTGATTCAAGATTGTGTTTGTAGTTCCAAAGACACAAATTTGATGAAAAGAATTTCACTTTTCTTTGCAGAATCAAATTTGACAATTGTTTTAATGTTAATGGGGTTGTACAGTGCGATGATGGAATGACACATCCATGGCTTTTGGTAAGTTGAGTTTATTAAAAAATGTTAAATAATCATGAAATATTTATATCCCTTAACCAACAAAAAACATAGAGGTTCAAAAGAATGGTGATTATTTGCAAGAGAACATAAGAAATATTTGTTGATAAAGATACTACATGCACTTTTCCTAAGGTTCTGTCATATTATCTGAAAGATATTTTTTCAGGACTCCATAAGTTCTTTAATTTTTTTATTACATAATAAAAGTTATTCTAACTATCAATAACTATAGTTGATTCTACTTAGTATGCTTGGAATTCAATAGGTTGTAGTTTTCTTATAGAGATGTAGACCCTAAAAGGTATTTATTTCAAACTTCTTATAGATGTTTCCTTGTTACAAATTAATAATGTTGCATATATTTCTAAATTGTTTAATAAAAACTTTATAAATTTATTTGTGGTGGGCTATAGAATTGCAAGCTAAAATATAGATATAAATAAATTTACATGGCTATAATTCATGTGTTCACAAGATTTTAAATGTCAACTCTAATTTATAATGAAGAAAAATGACATTCAAGGATAAAGAAAGATTCAACAAATTATTTTTTGAATCGTTTAGCAAGTACTTGTTCATAATTGGTCACATGGAACCTTGAGTGTTTGACAACAAACAGATTTTTTTTTTTTTTTTTCACAAACTCATAGCAAATTCAAAGAAAATCATGCCAAATGTGTGGGTAGACAAACCCTAGACCATAGTTTGCGGACTCGGCAGACTCGCCACGGACTCGGGAGTCCATAGGCCAGCCGAGTCGACTCGCCACGGACTCGGGAGTCGAGTCTAGGAGAGTCTTGGGTCGGGACTCGGGAGTCCAACCTCAGTCCTGAGGTCAAACTCGGGAGGTCAAACTCGGGAGTCCCAACTCAGGACTCTCCTGTGTGCTGGGAGTCAAAAGGGGTTAAAAAGAGTCCTGAGGTTGGACTCGGGAGTCCCAACCCAAAACTCTCCTGTGTGGCTGGGAGTCAAAAGGGGTTAAAAACCCATGTTTTTTTTAACTTTTTCTTTCATTTTAACACTCAAGTTTAAATACATTAAATTTATAATCTTATGATGTTATACATTGAAACTATGAGTATTTGATGACTATGAATGATTAAATTTCAATTATTGAGTGTTTGATGATCATATGACAATTGTAATCTTTGAATTATGAGTGTTTGATAATCAAATTAGGCTCTTATGTTCTCTAAATGCATTAATTTGTTCTGTTTTTTTGTAAAACTACGGTTTTTTTTTTTGCCGAGTCCTAGCCGAGTCTTTTCCCGAGTCCGAGTCATATTTTTGGGCTGCCGAGTCCGCGGCGAGTCCGAGTTTTCCAACTATGCCCTAGACTATTGTTATGCGAAGTTGTCACAACAAATTGGAAAGGAAAAAAAAACGACGTGGAAATGTGTGAGTATAAACCCTATTGACAATGAAATTATTGAAGATCGCACAGCAAATACTGAGAGGGCGTGGGGGGGGAGGGGAAGGGGGGTGATTCAGTATTTGAGAAGCTTTAAAACTTTAAACCAGATAAATCAGAAATCAGAACATTAAGAACATTCATAAACAAGATAAACACCATGAACACCGAGATTATGTGGAAAACCCTTTCGGGTAAAAAACCACGGCAAAATATTGCTTTTATTTATCTCCAAAGGGCACCAACCCTGATTACATTTAGTGAGCACCAACCCACCGAGAGCACCAACTCTCCTTTGAAGCACCAACTTTGAAAACACCAAAGCACCAATTCCAGACTTTTGAAACAAGAACCTTTATACTGAATTTCAAACGTTGCCTACACTTGAACAGTGAGGCTCAAACTTGTAAACTCGCTGTCCAATACTCAGGAAATGCAGAAACTAACTTGACTGAACAGGAAACACTTTCTTTACAAACTCTGTTTGTTCCATCAAGCGACCAGGATTAGCAGCACCAAAAAAGCTTAAGCTAATTCTCAAAACTTCATATTTTATATTGAACTATAATGCACCCAAAAACTGACACATGCTCATCTCTGCCCCTCCTCAGATTATCACATTGCTTCAAAAGGATATCTCACAGATCATTGAAAACAAAATCTCTTTAATTCTGAAGCAGACCCCCACTATATCATACCAGGCGCACAGGTCATAACCTCCCCTTTTTAAAAAAAAATACACCACAATAGATAGAAGAGCGATGAAGAAGTTTCACACAGAAGACCTACTACAGTCTGCTATAAGTATGAAAATCACACTCATTTCATGTTTAATTCTCTTACACAGTCCTCTCCAAAAGCATGAAATTAATCTCTGACTCCCACACACATCAGAGGAATGGTCTCCAAGAAATATATCAACTTCTTATACCCACGATACAGCAAAAGCTTAACCAATCGCTCTAGCTTCACGCTTAACACCCCAATGCCCTGTCTGTGAATAAAACTGACGCCACTTCTTACACAGCCTAAACCTCATAAAAGAAATAAATGATGATGTATATAATTCACCGCATCGCACATTATCATCTCAATCCTCCAAAAGAATCAAAGCATGAATATATTAACACTCAGCCTGTAAGCATTCACACAGAGCCACATTTTTTTTAAATCGATGTCTCATATCTTTTTCCTTTTTTTAATCACACCTCTGAGAAAGTGGGCCTTCTGCCTTTTTTTTTTAAGAAGACTTTGATGGAAATTAGAAATTTCGAAGCCCCACACACTCAGCAAAATTCACGACTCAGCAAAATTAACTCTACCACACCACAAGAATGGTGGAAACAAAAATATTTAAAAGCTTCATAATCGCTGCCAGAGATTCAATTCAACAGAAAAATGAATGCTATTTCCTCTTTTTAAGCTGCCTTCAAAGATAATAAACAAGCTGTCAAAAATTTATTAAAAAAATAGAGCCGTCTGAGCAAATGAAGAAGCCGTCTCCAAAAATTATTTTTGACTTTATATTACTGCCTGAAGAAATCACGTCCTCCTTAAACAAGTACCTGCCGTCAGTAATAAAATCATATCTTTATTACACATGCCAGAGAATAAGGACGTCGCCAGGATTTGATGAGGCCTTCACAAAAAAATTGTCTTCGTTACGCTGCAACAAAAGTTTAAATCACTTCACACCCTTCGTTATGATTTCCATTCATCGCACCATACCAAGCTCGTATTAGAACACGTCTTTCTTTTTGGATAGTAAGGAGAAGTCACAAATAACCATAAAATAAAATGTTATCTTTTAAAAGCTCTCCACAAGATAACCGATGCCAGGAAATAGAAGACATCCTTAAAAATGCTAAGCCGCTTGCAATAATAGACCACCAGAAATTTTTCATGAAAGCCACAACCCGTTGCCACAAACCGGAAAGGAGAAGCCACGAATCACCATAAAAAAAAATGTTATCTTTTAAAAGCTCTCCACAAGATAACCAATGCCAGGAAATCGTCGCTGCTCCAAGAATAGAAGACATCCTTAAAAATGCTAAGCCGCCTGCAATAATAGACCACCAGAAATTTTTCACGAAAGCCACAACTTTTTACCACAAGCCGGAATAAATCAGTGCATTGTAAGACTCGATAAAAATAGTAGACAAGCTGCTAGTCCCTATCGCATGGTCTGAGCATCATAAAAAAACTTAAATGATAGCGATACAGATTCTACACCATGACAGTAACTTCATCGGCAATTTATTGAGAACACATCTTCCCACGACTTCTAAGCCATTACAAGCAGTCACCCTCACAAACCAATTATGAATCGATATAAGACTTGAAAGAACACGCCTTCCATAAAAACGACCTCATATAGCCTTCACGTCTTCAGATAATCATTATTATCTTCACATGAGGCTTGACAAGAAGAAGCAATGCAAGGCAAGTCAGAAATAGATAAAGGCATTACAAACTCAAAGACACGTCCTTAGAAAAGTCCAAGTGCAGTCAAGATGATTTGAACTCAATTCCTTTTAAGTGCCACGATGACAAATTTGTTCAAAACAATTTCATTAATTCTGACTTGGCAATCAAACAACACATTTGCTGACATATCATTGACATGGCAAGTGAATTGGCACAAAGTTGACAAATAGACTAGCAACCAGCTGATGTAGGTAACCAACCAGCTCAAGCAGACATCCAACCAGCTCAAGCAACTCAAGCACGCAACTAGGTAGCTGAAGCACACAAGCAACCAGCTCAACGATCTTGACATCAATGACAAAATATTCCAACAATTATGCAAGAAGGTGAAATTCATTAAACTAATGTATTGCTCTTGTTTAATCTTGATTTAACTTGGAAAAATGGGTGAGAATTAGGGGAGAACGGTCAAAATTGGCAGTCAATGATTTTTGTGTTTTTTCTAGGGAAAAAATCAGGGATTTTAACGTTTTGCAAATTTTGTGAGTTTATTCAGATCTATATTTTTATTGCTAATAGTGCTAACTGTTGTGTTTAGGGTTTTTGCAAGTTGTTTTGTAGCTTTTCTAAGTTGATTCAAATCATACCGCATATTTGGTTTGTTGGTTTGCCTTTCTCATTGTGCTTGTACTATAATCTCTACAATAGTTTTGTATCCATATTTTTAGTGCTTAAATCTGTTGCTAGACCTTGGTTGTTTAAAAGAATCCATAATATGCATGTTTGTAAAGCATATTTAAAAAAATTAAATGTATTTTTTAATGTTCGATAAATTTGTCAAGTTATTGCCAAGTTTTTCCTTGAGTTTTTGTTGAGTTCCAAGTTTTCAATTTTTTTGGGTTAGTCAAGTAATTGCGAGTTTGAGTTTTTGAACTATGGTTTGTCTAGCCCAAAGTGAACCAAAGATGTGAGAGTCAAGAGGAGATTTCACATTCTTTAAATAATGTTTACGAGAGGAGGGAGGATGGCTCTCATCATCACTCATGTCATCCAAAGTAGAGGAAGAAGAATCCTCGTCATCAAAAATGTGCTTAGGTGGATCTGATTCATTTGAGAAACTATCATTTGTCCCAAGTGTGCTGTAAGTGATTGAAGAAGAAGTGTCAAGAGTTGGACTTGAAGAGCTTTCCTCAAAGCGGACACTTTTCTTAATGAACGACTCATGATTAACTAGGAGGAGCAGATATCCCTTTATATTTAGATAACCCATAGAGATACAAGGTTTGCTTCAAGGATCCATAGCCTTTTGTTTTTTTGTGGGAATGTGGGCCCATGTTGTGTTGGAATAAGTTTGTCATTGATGTCAAGGTTGAGCTACCTGGTTGCTTGCTTGAGGTGCTTGAGGTGCCTAGTTGTCTACATCAGCAACATATGTGTTGAGTCATCTTGATATGTGAGTTAGCCAAGTCAGCACATTGAAAAGTCTTTTATTACTTTTTATGAGGTTTGATTTCTTTATTTGAAAGGCCTTGTGAATATCCTTATGGCAGCTAATATTGATGTGGTTGAATATTCTTTGGCTACATGGACTCCATTCTCTTATCAAGTTTAATGACAACTGTCTAAAAATGTTATGCTGTTTGAGTGCTTTGTCATCCTTTGAATTTTCAAAGGACTCTTAATGTGGCAAGATATATTTTATTGGAATTTTACTAAGTGCCACGAATTGGCTAAAGGTGTCAATCTTCCTTTGAGTTGCTATTTGTTAACCTATGATAGACGGGTTAGCACTTTTATGGATGTCTTCTTTCTTGGAGCTTTGTGACGGGTTTATTTCTGGCATCATTGGCAACCTGGCAGCACTTTATGAAGGCACAATTTTTATTATGTGGCGTCCTTTTTGAATTTTGGCGTATACTTCTTTTGAAGACAGCTACTGAATTAAATTTGAGCTTTTAATATATGATTTTATCTGTGTATGAGCGTCAGTTTTATTGGAAGCGGCTATTTTATGAATCTCTCTTAAAGATGGCATTGATTTTATTAAAAAGTTGTGATGAGCTTATGTTAATGGTTCCTTTTTGTTAGGTGGTTACTCCTTTATGGAGGATGTGGACAAATTGCTCTTATCGTTTTGAGAGAGCTTCTTCTGTATTGCATCGAACATTTCCTTGAAACGGCTGAGTGATATTTTTGTAATCATGTTTTCCTATTTGTTATTGTATATTTTTGGAACTGCAGTATATAATGGAGTGCAGCGATATTATTTTTGGTGGAGATATAAAAGTCTTTTGAGCTGGATGAAAAAGATTTAATCTTCCTTCAGGGTCGGTTTCAAAATCTCCATTGATTTTATTTGAGAAAATATTCTACGGATTTTCTGGAGGGATGTGTATGCTAAGTTTGACACCGATTCTTGCAAGCATACCGAAATCTTGGTAATGGTTTCTTAGGAAGATAGCCTAAATTTGGGTGGAGTATTGTGGCTAATATGATCTGTCGTGGCTTTAGAAAAAGATTTTCTCTGCCATATTTTTATGAGAGATATGTGTGAGACTTTATCATTGAAGGCTATTTGATGTTTGAACATTGTCAGGTTCCTCTGTTATTCTGGTGTTTCCTTTTATTGGCGTCGGTTTTTGAAATTGATCAAGGCAGCAGTTTGGTTTGTATTCATCTTGGAGTCTATCGATTTATTTCTTTCCGGTGAAGTGGATGTGTCGGGTTTTTGAGTTTGAATACAGTCTTCTACTTGTAGAGAGGCGTAATATCTTTCCTTTTTGTGTCGTTAATGGTCATCTTGGTTTTTTTTAACTCCATCTCTTGTTAACGATTGTTTCTTTTAGAAACACGTCTCTTGTAATCTATTTAAGGAACTTTCGTTCCTCTGTTTAATATAACAACATCGATTTTGTAACATGGTATCAAAGCCAACACGCTCAAAGTGAATTTTTAATTCATAAAAAAATCATTCAAGATTTTTCTTCAGTTTTTTGAATTAAAATTTTCCAAATCTTCTCTGTGCAAATTTTCGAAGATTTTTTTGAGGTGTTAGAATTTTAGAATTTTTTTTGAAAATCTTTTTGCGACTCCTGGTTATGCATTTTGCGTGAGGATTTTCTATCCTCTCTGAGCTTGCGAGTTTTTGTGTAGCCCGCATGTTTTCTTCAATAGAGCTCGTGCATTCGTTTCTTTCTCCCGCGTGACAACGGAAGGGTTTTCGTGGGTCTTCTGAGCAGACGCGTGACGGATCTATTTCTGTGCGCGTGACCCACGACGACTTTGTTTTTGTGGAAAGCCCGCCCCCTGACAGCAGGATCTTGTTCGCTTGAGGGTGTGTAAGGTTTGTGGTACCTGCGTCGACCTCAACTCTTCATGCACATGATTTTTCTTTGCTTTTGCAGCGATTTGTATCCTTCCGTGACGGGTTTCGTCTCTTCTTGCGACGGCTTTGAGATTTCAGTCGCGTTTTTTTTGCGCAGCCTCTGGTTTTGCTTTTACAAGGCTCCTGTTTGCTTTTGGACATGTTTGGTGCATTTGTCTTTGGTGCAATGAGGCCACGACCTCTGCAACTTTTCCAGATTTGACTTTGTTAAGCCGATTAGGGTTTTTTTCAAAAACCTCTTGTTTTTTTTGGTCGTCTTGAAATTCTACCTACATATTCTTTGTGGATTTTTTGTGCAAATTTCTAGGTTGTCCATTTTTTCTGGGTACCTTTTGTCTACGACTAGGGTTCAAACCCTCTGTTTTTTAAGCCGACAATCGATGTTCTGGGTTTTTATATTTTTTTTGTCCCGTAAAAAAAAATTTGTCTTCTGGGTTTTTAAATATTTTGTCCCGTAAAGAAAATAAAAATCTGTTTTCTGGGTTTTAAAAATTCCTGGAGGGTTTATAATTTTCTCCTCAAAAATTAAGAGTTTTTCTCCTATCTACCCTAGTCAGGGTTTCTGTTGTTCGGGAGGGGCTCTTTGGAATTTGGTTTTTACCATTTTTTCAAAAAAAATGATGATTTGTAATCTTGGGTTTGGCGATTTTTTCCTCAAAAATTGTGGTTTGTTGTAGTTAGTTTTTTGGTCGCACCTGGAGATGCTGGGGCGAACATCTGCACATCTGGCTTCTTGCAGTCTGTTTTGGGGCGTCATGCTCATCTGCAAAAGTTTGGAGGGTTTGCCGATTTTTCCTCAAAATCGTAGTCATTCTTAGTGTGTCTCTGGTTACAGGGAGGGACAGTTCTCCAACATCAGGTTGGACGATTGGTGTTGTTATTTTCAGATTTTCTGCAATTTCTGGGAGGGTTGGTGGCAGACTCATCTTAAGTGGCAGAGTCAGTGGCAGGCTCTTGTCTTTTGTTGCAGTAGCGTTCTGAAAAGGAGGGGGCACCCTTCTCTGTTATCTCTAGATTGTTAGAATGATGACCATTAAGGGAGGGAAATTAGAATAATATCTTTCCTTTTGTGTCGTTAATGGTCATCTTGCTTTTTCTAACTCCATCTCTTGTTAACGATTATTTCTTTTAGAAACATCGTCTTTTGTAATCTATTTAAGGAACTTCCATTCCTCTGTTTAATATAACAACATCAATTTTGTAACAGAAGGCGACTCTTATTTTCATTCAATGCCTTTTATATCAGTGCTATGATTGTAACAAAAGACTTCTCCCTGAATATTGACGACTTTTCTATCTTTGGTTGCAGAGTGTGGAGTAATGCGTTAATTATGGTCTGCTCTGCATCGATATTATTTTCTTATGCGAATTTGTGGACGACTTCTATTCTTGGTGTAGCATCGGTTTCCTTGCTTTGATGGCTTTAGTCAAGCCTTTGTGATTTTGAATGTATTTAATTGCATATATTCATTTTTCTTTAATACACTTGGATGGCGGCAGAATGCCGTGACGTGAGTCTATTTTTGACTAGAAGAATCTCGGGCGACTTCTCTAGAAATTTTTTTTCTGAGCATATTCGATGTATGGGGTTGTGCCTCATTTTTTTCGGGCATCGTGCTTCCATGTAGCGGTTATCATTTGAACAAAGGCGTTTTTTTGTCTTGTTATGATGTCTCTATGACTTGGTGCAGTTGTATTATCTGTGTGGAGAATGATAAAAATCAATGCCTTTGCTATCACTAGTATGGAACACATTTGTTAGGCATGTATGAAAGATAAAGAGGTCATGACTTCATGATTCAGGTATTTGAGGAGACTCTGTGTGAATATCCTTTTGGATGGGATGAACAAGAAGAAGTTGGGAGTTGTGATGTTTGATATGAGATGAAGTTAGCGACCTGTGGGAAGCTTTTGAGATGGTGTGCTCTGTTTGTGCAATGAGTGAAAAAGATGCAATGTTCAGAAATAGTTTCTTCTGCTATGGTTGCATGTGACCATCTTTAGCTGTTTCTACTAAGTTGATGTTCTAGTGTGGAGTATCCTTTCAGTGTGTTAAAGGAGATCAATCTTTGTCTACATTACAGAGGTTATGTTGAGTCTAAATTGCATTGAAGATATAGTTGTATGAGCTTCTCTGCCGATGTGTTTCTCTATATAAGCTTTCAGAACAAGAACATCAAAATTCGAGTGTGGAGTAGGTGATCTTGGGGTGCAAGATAAAGGATGTGGTATTTCAGTTTTTTATTGAAGACGTGTATGTGGTTGAGAGCCTCACAGTTCATGTGAAGGCATTGCTTAAATCAGTGTTCTAAACTCATATTTGAAAAGTTTGGAGTTGGTGCTTCAGCCACTGAAGTTGGTGCTTTGGTGTACTCGGAGTTGGTGCTTTGAAGGAGAGTTGGTGTTCTTGGTGGTTTGGTGCTCATTGAATGAAATCGAAGTTGGTGCTTCGTGGAAGTTGGTGCTTCTAGTGGGTTGGTGCTCACTAATTGTAATTAGGGTTGGTGCCCGTTGGAGTTTAATAAAAGCAATATTTTGCCGTGGTTTTTTGCCCGAAAGGGTTTTCCACGTAATCTTGGTGTTCATATTGCGTTTTTTGTTTTATGTTGCTGGTTTATGTTCTGATTTCTGATTTACATGTTAAAATTGGTTTAAAGTTTTTAGAAGTTCTGAAATACTGATTCACCCCCCCTCTTAGTATTTTCTGTGTGCTCTTCATGTTGGACATCCAAAGACCTTGAAGTGTTTCACTGTGGGTTTTCTATTGCTCCAAGCCTCAAAAGAAGCAACTTCTTTCAAGGCTTTATGAGGTACTCAGTGCTAAATATAGTTTGCACAATTAATGAACTTTTCATAGAATTGTGGTGCAAGGGATTTAGAGTGGATCATCTAAATCACCATTTCCTTTAAAGATTCATTCTTATGTTCTACTACTCCATTCTATTGAGGATTGTGTTGGATTGTACATTGCAAATCAAGCCCTTGTGAAATACAAAATTGCTCAAATGATTGTTGACATACTCATTATCATTATCTGTGCATAAAATCGTGATGGCCTTTCTAGATTTTCTTTACTAGTGCCTTGGATAGTGCTTAAAGACATTAGCCTTTTGTTGAAGAAAGTACACCCAAGTAAACCAAGAGAAGTCATTAATGAAGGTAAGAACATGTCTGGCTTTGTTGAAAGAAGGCTTTGTAAATGGACCAAACAAGTTATAGTGAACCAACTCTAGGATTTGATTAGCAAAGATGCTTACCACAAATGCAGTCTTGACAAATCCCATTAGAAAAGTGAACAAAATATTGTTGTAAAAAACCGATAGAACACAAAATATTTTTATGCTATTAGATATTAGGATATCAATTACAATGAGGTTCATCTCCTTATATAGAGTTTGGAGGATGAAGCCGAATAAACATTCAAAAGGATAAGCATGACATGACTCACCCTAAATGCTAAAAATAGCAAACTAAAAATATTAAAATCACTTAAGTCACTAAGGTGACTTTATTACAAAAGTATGCCTTATTTTGTAATAATCATTTTGTATTATTCTAATAAAAGCAGCCTTGTAACCATTCCTTGCTAGTTGAGTTGTTGTAAGTAGTGGTAGTTCAAATTACTATACTACTCATGCCACAACTTAATGAGTTCATTGGAATGAGTAGGTAATGCAGTGTAAGGAGAATCAACAACAAAGTTTGAAAAGGGCATGTAGGCGAGATTGATGATCAACCCTCCGAAGAGCTATTGTGGAGCCACTATGCAACTCATTGATAACCACTGAATCTATAATAAAATGAACCTATTTGCTTGAACTAGTGTGTGTAATTTGGTGGACTGATAGGAGATTAGTTGACAAAGAAGACACACAAACACCTCGAAATGTTCTATCACTTACTTAGATAGAATTTCTCTTGCAAACTTCACTTGCGATATTGTCAACCATTAGAAAATGTGGCACGGGACTTGGCTCCAAGGATGTGAACTCATCATAATTTAAAGCATTATAGTGTGAAGCATCCAAGTTAACAATCCATGGGGATGGTGGAGGTATAATAGCAAAATTGCATAGCCCTTTCCTTTCCTTGTTTGAGAAAAAGTTGTTTGAGGTGATTACTTTGCTTCTTCATGCACTTGTGCCATCATATCCATTTATAGTAAGAATATTTCTCTTTCTTAGGCTTGTCACCTTTAGAAAAGGATGAATCTGTTTTAGGAACATTGTGAGATTTTTGATCCTTATCCTTAGGACCATCTTTCATGTTTTTGTTCTTCTGTTTCTTCTCCTTATTGTTGGCAATATTTTGTTCTTTTGTGTCTTGGTGAGTCACTAAGGCATGTGACTTAGAATACTGAAGTGCTTCCATCTTAATGGGCCTGTCTTGCTCTATTATGAGAGAGACAATAAACTCATCAAAGGTAGGCATGTGAAATGATGCACCAAGAGCATTTTTTGTAGCATGAAAAGTAGAGATGAAGACAAAAAAATTAGGAGCCATTTTAGATATAATGGCAAGAATCATTTGTTTGTCCTCTTTCTCTATCTCACATTGCTTCAACTATGTACTTAAGCTTTTGAACTTAGTAAAGAAATACTGAATTGTGTCAAAATTGCAATAATTGAGACTTATGATTTCATTCTCTAAGAGATGACTTCACATTACATTTTGTTTTCCAAACAAATTAGACAAAGTATACTAGAATTCAATAGGCGTGTTTAAGGATTTGACATGAAATAGCAAATCTGGAGACCTAGTAAGACATAAAATTCCAACAACCTCACACATTTTATTTCCCATTTAATCCTTTCTAGTGCATTAGTAGGTTTAGGAACTTTTTAGTAATGCTAGTATTTCAGACTTCCATTCAAAGTAGTTGTATGGTGTAAGAATCAGAACTAGAACTAAAGTTGTAGGATTCATAATGTAGAAAAGAACGAGATAAATAGCAAGAGAAAAAGCACAATAGCAATCCCCTTGATACTATATTTGAAATGACTTGCTCACAGATTGTAATGTTTTGCACTTTATTTCAGTGCATGTTACAGTGCGAAATACTAGATTAATGGAGTTTTGATAGTTCCCAAAAGTGACCAAAATGTAAAAAGTTATATGTGCATATAGGATAGGAACAAAAAACTATACCACTAGAGCTTTGAAAAATACCAACTTAAAATAAGGCAATAGAAAAGGAGTTCTTTTTGTAAAAGTTATTAGTGTTTCAAATTTCAAAAAACACAATTGAACAACAAAATAGTAAATACTTGAGGAAACTTAGGAGTCAAATTTGAAAACCAATTACGCCATTGTGAAGAGCACAAAATTCTGCCCCATTTAAAAAAAAGCTCCATATGGGCCTCTTTGAGTGAAAAGTCCAATGGAGAGGATGACGCTTTGGTAGAGGAAAGGTGGTGCATTGGTGGCGCTTGGGTAGCTGCAATTGGTGGCATTGTTGGAGGTAATGGTGGATTTGAGTTGAGCCATTCGGATGGTGGCAAGTAGGCGGGGGTAGCATTTGGGTTGTGTTGGGTAGTGGCAATGTTTGAGACATGCTTAGGTGGTGGATTGGCTGCTAGGGAGTGGTAGCTAGTTGGCTTGAGCCCCCAAAGCCATGCAACCCCCTTTGAGGGTTGCTAGTGGCTTGCAAAGGGTTCTGAGCTAATACCAGGTTGTGAGCCAATACTTCTACATTTAAAAAAAAAAAATGTACATTATGACCCTCCATGCAACCCTATAGACTTTTAAAAAAATTGCCTTAGATGCATTGAACTTCGAATTCAACAAATATTATGTCAATCTAGAGGTTTTAATGACTTTCAAATGCAATGATAGGGTCTGTTTGGCATCAACATGCTTCAAAAATCTAACTACTTGCAAGATCTATGCAAATCAAACAAAACAAAACCCAATTATAGATTAATTTCCTAGAGTTTGATTTGAGTGAAAAAAAGGCTAATTTGACTTTCTTGAGCCTCCTAGACATAATTGTGCAGCCAAAAATGATGCATGGTGTGCTAAAATATTAGCTTGCACCCAAAATCATAAAACTCATTATCTTGTAAAATTTGGAAATGGATTGATCTTTATTAACACCAATGGTTCTAATACCATCTTATATTCTAAAAATAAGTAAGAAACTATCCAAGACCTAATGCAAGAGTAGATACAATGTATTGATCAATTGGAGCAATTGTTTGGGAGTGTAAAGGCCCCACTTGATCTTATTAAAATAATATTTAATTTCAAAACTGACAAGAATAATATCATATTATTTTACTGATTTTATTTAACTTATTTAATTGTATTTTAGTCAATTTGAGTACTTAGGAATTAACATTAGCCAATTTAGGCTATCTTGTAAAATTTGGAATAGCAAATTTCATAGCCAATTCAAGCTCTTTTGTCCATTGGACTAACTTGTCCATATGGACGATCAATTTAACATGGTCAATTTAGACCATGACTCCATCTAGTACGAGATGGGCAAGTTAAATTGCCATACAGGCCTATAAGGACAGCAAAAAATATCTATATGCTCTTGCTAGAGTCTTGATTCATTGGGACCAATTGGGTCACAAGTCAGAAAATTCATAGTATGCACATACTATTTTATTGAGGGTTTCTGTAAGTCTTGAAAAGATCTTGTACCCTTCCTTAGGTTTCAGGCTATCGGACAAGTATAAGATCAATCCACCTTGGGGATTCTTTTGAGTACCAGTGACTTTCATTTTAATTTAATTTATTTATATTTCTTTTGTAATTCTTTGATTTAGATTTATATTTAGAAATACCATGACATAAAACCTCACAATGTCCTTTGTGCATGGGTACTAGATATATCCTTCATATTCTAGACTACCTACATACCTTGTATCCATGAGATCAAGGTACATAAGAACCGTTATATTGAATATGTAGTTATAGATTAATGTATGTTTATGCAACTTTACGAGTGGGTACACAACCCTTTCTAGGGTCTTGTTTTCCTAGGTAGTTCTTCGTCGGCTTCCACCCACTTAGGTGAAACAAACACAAAAACCTAGATAAACATCTAAAGGAGTTTTTGACATGAATTTTTTAATTTTAATGTTTTCAAGTCCACCTAAAATGTAGGCCTTGTCTGAGGAAGATTTCCCGTATGCTCGATCTTAAAGATTTATGTTTTCCTTATATCTCCACAACAATTTAAAGGGACATTGCCACAAAAGCTATTGATGTAGTTATGTTAGGCTACAAGTGTTGTAGTTCAAGTGTGATGGCATGATATGTAAACGTGAACCAATGACACCATTTATACAGAACATTGCAAAAGGTTAAATTTGTTTGCAAAGGAACACTCACTGTTTTTTGATCACCAAGATCCTTAATGGGTGAGGTGAGAGCATATGATAGGTAAGTGTTCTGGTGTCCACAATATAGCAATTAAATTCTAAATTCTTCTCGAAGTATATTAAATCCAATAAGTCCTAACCAAAGGATTAGATTCCATTTTCTAATCACTAAGATCCCTAATGGGCTAGGTTGGTGCATACGAGAGTTGTCTAATCCAATTTGGAGGTCTATCATGTAAACTTATAAAGTTAAAATAGTTCATATATTCCATAATATAATCAATCAATTGTTCTTTCACTTAAATTAACATGGATATAAAAATCACCTATAACGATAGTAGTAAATTTCAATTCAACACTAATGAGAGTTTATTTTTTTACAAGAAAACCAATTTTAACTTCCTAAATAACACTAAGAAATCCAAACTTGTAAGATTACTAAGAGTACAAATTTTATACATGCTACCAAATTCGATAGATCATAATCTACTAGCTTCAGTTTAATTTGTAATCAAACCTCTATTATAATCAATTAATAATAGAACAAATTGCAAGTAAAGAAATGGCATCAGAATTGAATTCAACTCCTACTTCTTAATGTTAAGTGAGTAATGTCTTCATAATTCAAAACAACAATGCTAAACGCTAGGGTTAAATAACAACAATAATGCTAAAGCATTTCTTCTAACAATTGTTTCATTCTAAACATAACTGTACTTCATTTCTTATCAAAAAGTTATGAGAAATAATGATATGAGATAAAGAAATCAAGATTGCTTCTCAACTTAATCCAATGTGATAACCTTGTATGGTTGAAATGACGTAACCAAGAATAACTATGTTTATTTAGATAGACAAAGTTATAACAACTTATTAATTAACTAAGCTGATAACTATTCAAATAAAATCTTGATAACAATATAAGTACTCAATTTAACATCTAATCTAAGATTAACAATAAAACTGTCTATGAATCAATGCAACTACCGAAATATGTGAAATAATATCACCAATTGATTGTTTGCTAAACGTAAACAAAGGAAGATAAAAATGCTTTCATAGTTATTCAAACACCATGCAAGCCATCTGATTTGACATAGCTTTCATAATAAAAAAATGTGTTCCAACAGAGAGCCAATGCAAGGGTTAGTTTAGCCTAAGCTACATCTTAGAAAATGGCATTAGGAGAAAATTTATTTTATTTTCAGAATTGCTTTACATTTTAGGATACAAAATTGCATGAATCTAATAAGATTTTTTCAAACTGCCCAAGAGATTTGAAGTGGTTTTAATCCTTTAATTAAGATTACAGAAAACCTTCCATCTCTCATGGGTAACTAACATGCCTAGGAGAAATAATAGAAACCATTGAATTTCTATCTATTGTTATCCGGCTCTTAAAAGTTTTACCTGTTCAAACTGTTGAAAACAAGGTGGAACTAAGCTGCAATATTAACTTATGCATGTGTATTCAAATCTGAAAATAAGATTACCAAATCTGATTATATGTATGTGATTGCACATTCACCATAATAGAAAAATGAGCAAACAAATATGACACCAGATTTACGTGGAGAAGCCTTTTTAGGGAAAAACTCCACATGAGAAAAGAGAGCAAGTATATTATTTATCTTCACAAGAGAGATACACCACAGTACACTTCCTTTCCGATCTCCTACAACCCGAATGCTTCCATGCACTTGCAAATAACACACGATGATACTACCGTCTCAAGGCTGCATTTAATAGAACTTGTGGGAGGAAAAACTACATTGGTAAACCAAAACAAGAGGTGTCAAAAACCACTTGCAAAAACCCATGCCCCTTCCTTGGAAGACCAAGAGTCATGATAATAAATTAATTAATGTGCACAAGGCTTCAACATCGGCACCTAACCTATAGCCTCTTCAACTTCTAGCATTCAAGATGCTCCGGTGACTGTTCAGCTTCTAGATGGAGAACCAATGGACACCTATTTCCCTCCAAATATGGCACCCCGCTTAAGACCCTTCACATTCCCAATGTGAATGCCTAGGAGGGATAATTTTGTCCTCTAGTGATGTGTAACCTCAATCAACATTAAATTTCCTCTTGAAAATGCAATTACGATATGCCAATATTACATTTCTCACATTTCCCTTAGGAAACTTTACAAGAAACATGGAGACATAAAAATGACATAAGTTTCCAAGGTAAATGTCACCTAACCTAACACAAACTAACGAATATCATAAGACATATCAACTTGCCTTAAGATGGAACCTATAGTTACTTGACCGGGAGAGGTATAGGATACAGAAGGCTCACTGTTTCAGAATAAACAAACTGCTAGGTAGATAATTAGAGTAGCTTGATTACTATCTCCACATCAGAAACACAGATCTAGGATCTGCATCTCTGAGGTTGAAAGGAACAAGATAATGCCACTCAATAATCCTAAAGAATGCAAAAGATTTCAAATGTTTTTGGAGACATAGATATGTATTGATAAGGCATCATCAGATTGCAGAATTTTAAGAAAAATAATTCTGCAAAGTGAATTTAAGATAAAGGCATGTAAATGAGATCTCAGGGATATCACAAATCTTAGCAAGACATCTAAACTTTCATGCCAAATAATGGACAGGTAAAGCTAAACTTTGTGGCCTCTATACTCTTACTTGAGGTGTAAGGAAATCAAATAATGAAGGAACAAGCATCGTGATAATTATTTGCATGACTAACAACTACAAATGCTAAGAAAACATGCATGTAAAGTATTGAAACCCATCAAAATATGCAAATCATAAAGATATGCGAGTGTCTAATTCACGTAGAGTCTATAAAACAAATAATAAACTAAACATCATACTTGAAATATCTATTCTTCCTCTTTGCACTTTCCTTCTGGCATTTTCAACTCATTTTCCATAACTATACCGACACTCTACTTTCCTCACTTCTACGCCTAACAATAACCTTTCCTTTTTATAAAGAAATGGGAAGAGGAGCTTACTCATTACGTCTCCCCCTCCTTTTCTTGTTTTATTTAAGAATTTTCCAAGTATAAAGCAGTTGATTCCTCCACTACTAGGTCAGTTACACAAAAAGAAATCCTTGATGTTTGACTAACTAAAATTCCCACTCATTAAATTAAATAGACAGATGTTTTTTAAAAATTATTGGGTTGTTACAAGGAGTGACCTCCCTTGCACCTAGCTCTCATTGGGTATGGACGCATGTGTGGGGATGGTTGATGATCTTGCCCTAGTCATTGTAGCTCTTGTCAATAGCATTTTGCTAGCTGACTAGAAATGGAGTTTCTTCCTTGTTTGGTTGGCGAGCATGTGCCTGGATATGGGGGAGGACAATAGGGAGTTTGTGTGGGGTCCCTATGTCTTGGCACAACTCTATAGAGATATGTAGATTTGGGCTTGGGAGCATATATTTGTGCTCAATCCAATTGGTTACAAAGATGGGTGAGTAGTGGGGTACTCTTACATATTTGCTTATGGAGAGAGGTTGTGCTAGAGGGAGCTTGGGGACATGGCCTACTGGAGGTGAGTGCTTGTTGAGATGGGTTTAGTGGAGTGGAGATTGTGGAGGCCCGGAGGGCATCTAAGGAGTGGGTCGTTGACATAATCTATTTGTAGTATGTCTAAACCTCATGTTACATCATTGGTTGACACCACCATATTATAGAGAGATATTGGATGGGTTGGGTGTAGTGCAGTGTTCCATGAGGACACGTCCCCCCCAAAAAACTCAACGTTTCTTAGACGGGGACATCTTGGAGACTTGGGGACTTGGGGGGGACGACCCCCCACCGGCCCACCACCAGCGCCACCATCCCACCACCACTATTGCTATCTCCAAGATGCCACTAGGACTTCAAGGATGCTGGGGTGTCCTCAAGACGTCTAGGAGACTCCTAGTTGTCTCCAAGATGTATAATTCTTATACTTATACATCTTTTTATAACTATTTTTTCAAGTACTATATGTATTTTAGCACCTTGCCGCCCCCTCACCGCCCTCAAACTTAGACCCCCCGTCCCCACATCCCCTGCCGTCTCCGCACCCTCATCCCCAAAACCCTGTGGAACACTGGTGTAGTGATAGTTTGGTTGAGATAGGGTGTTCTTGTAAATGGGCAACATGTATTCAATTGAGTTACTCACGAGGAGGGTGAGTGGGGTCCACTAGTGGATGCTTAATTGTGCCTACGATGTTGCACAACTTGTTGTTGGCACCATCGGTGTCAAGAATGGTAGATGTGAGTGTAATGCTTGCATATATGACTTGGTGGTGCACTAGGAGGCTAGTGCACTTCATTATGCCACTTCAGGTGAGGGCGTAGGAGTAGGTATATGTTGCCTATGGGGAGGTATGGGGGTGGAGATTGTGGGGGGGACATGGAATAGAGTAGGGACAAGATTAGTGCCCAAGGTCGAATCCTAATGGCCTATGGGTTCCACCCAAACCCCACAAACTCTATAAAACTGCCTCTTATCCTCATTTTGATTCACAAAAACAAATAATGTGAGTGCGAGAATGAAAGCTGCAAGTGTAGGTGAGAGTGGGAATGAAGAGCAAGAGGGTTGAGGAGGAGCAAGAAGAAGAGTGACACCAAGTTAATGTTGTCTTCAAAATTCAAATGTTTAAAACTAGTTTGCCAAAGTTTCATTTGTAATTCTTATACATCTTTTCATAACTATTTTTTCAAGTATTATATGTATTTCAGCTGCCCCCCCGCCACCGTCCCCCTACCGTCCCCAAACTTAGGCCCTTGGCGCCCCATCCTCGAAATCCGTCCTCTTGTCCTCACGTCCCCTCGTCAGGAAACTCCATGGAACCATGATTATAACATTAAATAAATCTTTGTCCCTAACCTTAAACCACAGAAAGAGCAACATTTAGGATTAGGATTAGGATTAGGTATTGATTTTGATAGTTTAGTATGCCCTTATCATAACATTAAACCCTGAAAAGAATTGTCGTTTAAGGTTCGGGTTAGGGCAAAAAGTTTGAAAAACCCCAAAGACAACATACTGTTATAAAAAATTAAATAGTGTAGTATTTAAAAGACCCTAACCTCAAACCTTGAATTTTTTAGGATCTAGGGATAAGGTTTGGTCATAAAAATGAAATAAAGTTATATTTATTATTTATTAGTTGAAGTTTAATTTGTTACAAGTTTAAAGAAAATAACAAAAAACGAAAAAATAAAAATCATCAAAAAATGTACTTGGTTTTCAAAGTTTTAACTGTTTGAGTGAAGAACCCTTGAATCCATACAGAAAAATCATAGCAGTTTGCACTTGCAGTCCAACCTCTGCCAAAAACTGCATTAAGGAAATCCTAACAGCAAACCTGTTTTGTTGCAGAAAAAGTTAACCGGTTTGGTGGAGTCTAATTGATTAAAAAAATCACGTTTTTCTGGCTTATAAGGTGAACAAATTGGAGAAAACTAGGATTATAGCAGAAAAACACGGGTGATGTCATACAACTTTTAAACTCTTGAAGTCTTTCCCTCTTTAAAGCTTTTTCCAGAGTTGAATAATACAACCAAATAGCAAGTCCTGACCAATTATAAAATATGGTAGCAAATACACAGAGAACTAACTGTGTTAGCAACACCCTTGAACAATTCACAAGGAAAACCTGCTATTATACCACCTGTCTGTAGTTTAATTGGTATTCCACTTTGCACTTCTCTAGCACAGATTAAAATTTACTTATGTGTTTATACTTGATTCAATGCAACATTCTACTCATACCAACAAACATAAGGTGTAAAATATAATGTATGTTACAGTTATGGCAGCTGTTTACATCTTTTATTCTATTTGTGAGGTGTAAATGCTCAAATACATGCCCAAAATGCTGTAAATCAGTTTTGAGACCCATTTTATGCTACTAGTTACTACTAATATCAGATATCTGTCTTCCAATTCACAAATCAATAGTATCATTGGTATGTCAAGGAAGTATGCTGATTCTTTAAGCTGTATGTAACAGGATTCTAGTTATAGTTGATCTCAAATCAATGGGAAATGTTATTTATATGCTTGAATTTCAGGAAATAGTTGCATTGAATGAAATCAAGCAAGTGATACTGAAGCAGAAATTCTTTTTAACGTGCTTGAATTTTGGTAAGTAGTAGCATAGAATGAAGTCTAACAAGTAAAATATAGAAAGAAAAATGGATAGAGAGAATCAAACACAAGAATTCATCCATGAGCAATCCAATGTCGAAAAATACCGAAAGTATAGGGCTGTGCCTCCTCATCTCCACTATTATTGTGCAATATTTATGAACTGATTGCTCAAATAAGGCTTCCAAGAAAATCTCTGGTACTACTTCGATGCTCTACAAGCTTGCCTTGCTATTAAAAATTGTTCAACAGGGTTTACTACTACAGCTGCCTAGTCATCCTAAAACTCCAGAACGAACTAGAGTCAACTCTTGAATGATAAGAAGGGTATATTAATACAATCATATGAGCCAGTGAATTGTACAAAGGGTTGTTAATACCCTAACACAAAGGATGGATGAGGAAATCTTTCAGTTTCTGTTCCTGTAGGTTGAATTTTGTTTTGTCTTTTTAAGCAGATTCAGCATGTGATGAATGCATATAAGAAATTAGGATAATTTGGTTCATGCCGAATCTATACAAGAAGCTGTATATTCTTGAGGACCCCAGGATGTCCAGTTCATCCTCAGGCTGTTATTGAATCTGTTCTGCCTTTAATCAACCTCTGCATGTGTGTATTGAAATTTTGTCAATTATGTGTCACGTAGTGAGGGAAAATATGTCTCAAAGCACTTCATTAGTTATACAAACCATAGTTTTAAAACTTGGACTTAACCAAAACTCAGCATCCTAAAACTTTACTGCAAGAGATTTTTTCCATCCTTGGTCTTCAGACTTGGTAGTACTGCAAGAGGGTGGCTCTATGAGGAATTTATTATCTTTGGACTTGGGAGGCCTTATAATGGCCACACAAGGAGTTTATTTTCCTTGGATGTTGATGCATGCATGGTGGTTTTGTGATAGGTTTTCTTAGTCTTATTTGTTTACACTTTACAGTGAAGAGGTTTGTGGTGAAGCTGGATCATCAGTGAATATAAATACAAATAGGTGGATATGGTGATGAATGTTTGTTAGTGCCTCTTTGTGCTAGGTTTGGTGATGGCCATAGTGTGATGCCGGCCCTAAGGTTTGAGAGGATTCTTCATTAATCATGAATCTGCCATGGTTCTTAGTAGGTTGCATAATCATATTATAATACATGGTTCTATCCAACATTTCATTCACAATATTTGCATATATATTTATGCCTAGATATATTGTAGATCTAAGTAGATTGTACTATTATTCTAATGGTTGATATATATGTATTTTAGGTTGCTTCTTCTCCATTGTGTGGTTGGGAAGCACATGAATTTTTTTTTTATGAACATCTTAGCTACCAGTTCAGTTTTAACGTTACTGCTATTCTTCTATTTTCTTTTAGCTAGCCTTTGAATAACATCGAGTCTCCTTGCACCTGGTGATGTGGGCTAAGAACCCTGCTTCATTATTGAAAGCTTCCCCAATTCATATATTGCATAAACTAGACTAATTTGTCTTTTTGGTTAATGAAAGTTTCATCTCCATCTTCTTGGCTAGGATTTCATTAAGAAGCTCAATCAAACTTGAGCTTTTGGAGCTCCTTTCATTTCCTACTAAGATCTCTAGGCACATATGCAGGTGTTTGCTATCCAAAAGGACTTCAAATATATTTAGCTTGAAAAAATTAAATTAATACTGTTGTCATGTTTCTAATAGATATTGTCTGGTGATTTCACACAACTAAAAATGGCTTCTGTAAATCTCTTTTTGTTTGCAGGAAAAAAAATCATCACCAAATATCTGTGTTGCTGTGGCAAAGGCAGGTGATATCAAAGCATGCAATTATGGAGATAATTGCCGTTTAAGTCATGATCTAGAAGGCTTTCTTGCTCAGGTATATTGACAAGGAGTTAGGTTGCTTCTACAAAAATGCTTTGCTAGGATGTATGGAGAATCTGACCATGCAAAGAATCACTTTTGACTATAAGATGAAGATTCCCTTGCATTGTTTACATTATTTCTTCAGATCTGATATATATGTATTTATTTGCAGAAACCTCCAGATCTCCCTGGAAAGTGTCCTTTTATATATAAAACAGAACCGTGCCAGTATGGAGTTGCTTGTCGATTTGCTGGAACTCATAAAGAGCGTGATTCCTTACAAGTAGAGACCGCCTTAAATGACACTAGTTATGAGATGAATAGTCTTGCCAAAGATTTGCAGAAGCTTATTTGGAAAAATGCCGTAATGTTTCCGAAGGCAGAAGAGCAACTTAAAAACTTGGGGATTCTGGTATGATGTTAGTTTTCAACTATTAGATTCATACTTTTGTGATCTTTCAATGTTCATTTTCTTAGATTTTTTTTAATGACTTTCTAAATATGTAGCATATGAATCTGATATAATGTCTGCAACGCCTGATGTCGATTTTTCATCTGAAGGCCAAACTTATCATAACATCTCACAAATAGATGGGAATGAATGAAAAACCAAGATAACCAATTTAAATGACAAATTATAAGTAGTATTTGCAAACCTAGCCAAATTTCTTTATTGTTTAAGTGGTTGTATCTTTTGTAGAAGCGTCTCCAAAGAGTACACATACACAGTTCCTGTGTGCAAGAACAAAATAAATCACTTTGGGTTTATCTTTCTATATTCTTTAAGTATTTTCATAATGTCTTCATGTTGGTAACTCAAATGTGTTAAAAATGAAGTCATTATTAAATTATTAAAAAAACAGATCAGAAAATAAACCAGAAATATGTCTTGGAATGATCAAATAGCAAAAAATTTAAAAATATCTATGTGACCTGAAGTTCCATCATATGATAGAAAAAATTGAGTCTAAAAGCCATCTCAAATCTAAGCATATAAATGAGAAAGATAATGAAACATAAACAGGATAGAAGGTGTTCTTCGCATTGACATTTTTTTTGTTATATTTCTAGTTCTTATTTTTCGTGGGTATGTGTTTTCCTTTTTTTAAGTGGAATGGATTTAGATAATCAGTTATGGAGGTTCAACCTGCAGAAAAAGTATTGTTACTTTAGGAGGCATTGCTTCTCCTTTGAATATTTAGGAAGGAACTTGGTAACATGACTGAGTACATGCTTGCTAATGAAAGCAAATGTGGTATCCCCATTTAATTAAAGTAGGGAAAAACAGATCAAAAAATTTGAAAATGACTAGCAAGTATAGGTTTTGGTTCAATTGCTGGTATCCAGAAGGGTGCTGGCAAGTCTTGTAAGTGTCTTTAACTAATCAAGCGCGTCTATTATCTTCATGTTCTATTTTTATTCATTTATTTTTCTTTTCCTTGTCTTTTGTCTGATTTTGCATTTTGTGCACAAATAACAGGATAAAGGTAAACCAAAGCCAGGCAAAACGGTTGAACATGTTGCTCCTGATCATGTTACCAAGGATGATTCCACTGATTCTCCTAGGGTTGAGAGAATTGATTCAGAGTCTTCTGTTCTATCCAACAAAAGCAACTGCCTGGACTTATCTGGTACAGAGCATAACAAGGAGGGAACTAATCAAAATGGTGATCTTCCACCTTTAAAAAAAGCGAAAATAGGAGATGATATTGTTTTTAGGGATATTGGTGCTGGTCAAATAACTGATGGTATCCAATCTGATTCCGTTCCATGAAGTGTTTTAATTTTTTTTTTGTTTTTTCTCTTATGACCCTAATTCACTATAAGTCAGTTGAATTTATTTGTTTCTGAGCATGGGATAATGAATCACTGCATTTAATCTTTTCTATAGGAGATGACTGTCAACAGAAAACAGATGGTATGGAGGATGGAAGCAAATCTCAATCTGAAGATGTTAAAACAAAGATTGATTTTGATACATTTGAAACTGATAAAGATGCCAAATTGAATTTGCGAGAGAAGAAGCTCATAGATTTTAGAGGAAAGCTGTATCTTGCTCCTCTTACAACAGTTGGAAATCTTCCTTTCCGAAGATTGTGCAAGCTTTTAGGAGCAGATATCACTTGTGGTGAAATGGCGATGTGTTCCAATCTTTTGCAGGTTGACTAACTTTATGCAGAGTTTTCATTCCAGAAATTTGTATGCATTAGTTGTAGTTTTCAATATTTAATTTGCTATGTTAAAGGATCAGTTTTGTAGTTTTTAATATTTAATTTTCCATGTTCAAGAACCAGTTCTTATTCATAATTTCATTCCTATGTTGTGATGTAAAGTCTGTTCAGAAACATGTTTGTGGTGTTCAATGAGAATAGATTTCAAGGATAAAGTGGGGCTTAAATATTCCAATCATTTGTGTCATAAGATTAATCAGGCTGTTGCATCAAGGCAAATGTCTGGATGACGGTAAATGTCTGCATTGGCTAGATCATCTGTATTGATTAGATTGAGTCTCCCAACTTTTCACAAATTCCATCTTGATTCTACTGTAGCTTCCATCGTGACTATTGTACTATATTAATGCTTGTTTTCACAATCAAGAGATTTGACAATGATCATGAGTCTGTCTGTGCATTTGAAATTCTTCTTATGTTTATGATGAGATATGGTAGCAAATAGTGAAAATTTTCAATTATCAATAGTGGCGGTGTTTTAAACATGTGTAAGATGAAAATTACATGTTGAATTAGTCTGGAGATTTAATCAGTACAATCAGTATCAAGTCATAATCTCAACCTCTAACCCTTAGTGCCTCTTCAGTTGCTGAGAGCCTTGCTTCCTATGCTTTTGCTGCTTCCACACATACTTTACTCCATTGGGAGTGCAGTCTAGCATTCTAGTTGCACACAAACTTATCATGCCCTCAACAATCTTCATGTGCTCTCTATATATCTATAAACCACCAAATCCTAGCCATGTAATTGCACTTGAAGATTCAGTCTATGTTTTTTGTGTTTAAGTCTCAATTTGATGAATTGACAATAATAGAGAAGACCCATTTGTAGAACACAATAATAATAGAAACTTAAGGTACTGCCCTGGAGGCTTCTGTACTGGTAGTGGTCCAAGTATCTCCTGGGTTCTTTTACTATCTTTGTTGATCCCAACTAGGTACCTCCTGGTTATGGCAATGATGTATCTGGGATGTACCTGTGCCAGACTTAGGGTACCCGAGTCATAACTGACTCAGCTGACTGTCAAATGACAGTCATAAAGGAAACATAAAACACACACACAATTAGTTAATCCTAAACTTACACATAAGAGCTGTATAGTGGAGCTAGACCCATTCAACCTGGTTCAAATGAACTGATTATTGACTTGGAGACTCACAGTGAGGAGCAACATGATGATTTATTGTCTATTGACCATTGGCTATATTCCCATTTTGAATAAACATATTTTATATATTATATGTCATCAGTCCTTTGATTTTTTAAATTATCAATTATTGGTAGTGTTTTGTTATTTTTATGCTTCTAACTGTTAACATTGATATTATGGTAAATTTTGTTTTCATTTTGATATTTTAATGCATACATTTTGTGTATGGGATTTTCCTAGTCATATTGAACTGGAGTCCTAAAATGATTTGGCAAAACCCCATATCCTTACCCTGGTAACTTAGTTTATAATGGCTTTTATATTGCTTTGTATAGAAATACATATGCAGGGGTCACATGGTGAGAAGTGTTTCACACAAAAGAATAAATTAATAACAGTTCTATTTAGTTTCTTTTTACTGATGAAAGAATTGAATAAAACACATATTCACAGCCGTAAATTGATTGACATGCATGCACATGAATGAACTTGCTTTAAAGTAGAAAAACAAACTACATGCAAGACCTAGCTATGTGTTGGAAATACAAGCAATAATTTGCCGTGGTTCTCCCATAAGGGTTTCCACATAAAATTGTCTCTTATGTGTGTGGTTAATTGCCGGATCTTGCATGTATGGTATTGCTATGGATGATTAAGTTTTGAAGTAATACTATGTTATTATTTAAGTTGTGAAAAGTAAACTTTTGATCTATACTGATTCATCCCGCCTCCCCCGCCCAGTATAAGTGTGTGTTTCATCACTATGTTGGCATATTTTTCAACTATTATAAATAAGAAGTTAATTTTTTTGTGGGATTTCACCTAAGTTACCATACCGGTACAAATGTGGTGATTTGGATATGTTTGTACGACCAAAAAAATTGGGGTTGGTTACATCCATACAAAAAATATATTTAAATAACATATATGTATATTTATATAATATATACATAGCTGTAAATTGACTTACATGCATGAACATGAATGAACATACCTCAAAGTAGAAAAACAAACTATATTCAAGACCTAGCTATTTTTTTTATAAATACAGTTTAAGTTTTTGTGGAGTTTCACCTAAGTTACTGTTCAGGTATGAGAATGGTTTTTCAGGTATGTTGGTACGACAACAAAATTTGGGGATGGCGGGGGGACAGCTATTTAAAATATAGGGAAAATTTTATATATATAGGGAAATTTTAAATATTCATATGATAACATGGATAAGGCATGCATAATATACATTATAGAACCTTAACATATAACATTTGTGTTCAACATTATTTGTCAATAAACTAAGTGTCTTTCTTGTATGTTGAATTATCATTTGTTAATTGTTAGTGATACTAATAACTGTCAAAAAAGAACACAACAGTTAAATTAAACAGTCTTATTGTATTTTCTGTGATACCAGTACATACTGGAAAAATACTTATGTTATACCAGTTAATGGGAGGATTTGTCTAGCTATAGGTATGGATTATGGAAGACCAAATGTAAATTGTAACGAACAAGGATAGGATATCCTACTGTATTGAGATCCTTATTGGAATTATTAATGAAAATAATTCAAAACTTGAATTGAAGAAAGCTGACTTAGTTTAGCTATTTAACTATAGAACATTTATGCCTAACACATAATTGCACTTGCATACAATAAAGCATCATAAGTATGGTATGTGATCTTGAAATTTAGCACTGACATTTGAACTAGATGCCACAGTCAATATTGAATAATTGTATCAGTTACACTTATCCAAAGTTTCAAGACAACAAGCAGTGGCACCAATTTATTTCATGGGTGGACATAATTAAGTTCACACTCCCTTGCTATGAAAATGTGTTTTTTTTGGTTTTGACCATGCTTTTATGCTGGGGACGGCTGACCATCTTGGGGACGACTAGGGGACTTCTAGGATTGCTGACTGTCCCGGGGACGGCTAGGGGACTCCTAGAAGTCCCCTAGTCGTTCTTGTCCTCGGGACCAGTCAGCCGTCCCCCATTTGGTCGACGGCGTTCCCTCGTTTCGGGGACGGTTCCCTATTTTTTGGCAAAAAAGGGGACGGTCCCCTGCTGTCCCCCAACTGTCCCCCTATACGTGGGACGTCCCAGGGATAGGGATGGGGCATTTTGGGGGAGGTGGGGGACGCGTCCCTGGGTTTCCCTGCCCACACACACACACATTAGCCTGAAAATAGGAATTATCTTCAGGCTAGCCTCTGCATCAGTTCCATCATGTTCGTGATTACATATCATCTTCATTGATGACTTTTCTCTCTCTAGTTGCATACCACTCACTCTCTTTTTATCTTAAAAAACCCTCATTTTCTTTAGCAAGCTTCTCTGGCTCATTTAAGCTAGCAATTTTGTGACCACGACCTCCCTACCATCTCAAATCAATAGGCCATTATGCCTATATCTAACTTTAAATTTTGCAAGAGGAATACTAGACAATTCTTGATTCATGCCTTCAACCATGGCAAGAACAATATCTTAATTTGGTTGCACTATTGCCATCTCCATAACAATACTATCCAAATTATGTGTCCTTCACTACAGAGGCAACTCCATATATTGAATGAAAAGGAGGTACACCTGAAATTCTAGGCTGAAGAAAAGTAGCTCTTAGTCCATTCACACGAGTGTTCAAAAATAGAAACCAATCTAACCAAACCTGAAGAGCTTTCGACACTCTTCTGAAAGGATGTCCAAGAATATTACATGTAAGAAGGTTCACAAAATCAAATTAATGATTGCCATCTTTTGTAATGGCAGAGGTCTAAGAAACGATTTAGACAAACCTTCAAAGCTTTTGCAGTTATTTGGCTAGTGATGTTTCTAGATAAGTAGCTAAAGCTTTCCATAATGTCAGATAAAGTTGCTTCAAACTTTGTTTTGTATGCAAATGCATTTTGTACAGTCAAAAAGTGCATACTTTGCAATCTTCACTGTAATGTCCCGTCCTAATTTGCCCTAGAATTCGCCTATTGGTCACAATCTTCGTAAACTAGATTAGGGTTTTCCCATTATCAAATGAATAGCTCCTTGATGATGTAATCCATAATTTGCAAACCTGCGTTCAATCCATGAACAACATTCCCAAACATGCATATATACATTTGTTAGCATTAATCCATGGCAACACATTTATAGACTATCAATAATGCAACCTATTGTGAACTAGGAGTAACATAGGTGGGTCCGCCTAAAGCCATTTTCCAAGCCTAAGAGGTTGTATACCACAACTCTCCCTGTTGGCGACTTGTACCTGCTTTCCCCATCCATGTCACAACCTCGGAAGACACTTTGCCCACTTGTGGGAATTGGCAGAGCTCCCAAGCGGTCTTGGCACTTCCACCCCTCCATGGCCCATCCTCTCCTTAGGATTGGGCGGATCTTGAGTGGGATCTCTAGGAATGCACCACTCTCCCCTGGCCCCTTCCCCCAAGTGGGTTTTCAATCAGATTCAAACACTAAGATATATTCTTATTATCATATAGGCAATATGCATATATATGAAAGCAATGAATTGTAGTAAATACATTTGAATATAGGATATATCTGATAATAGTAATCTGTGGTGATGAACTAGATAGATTCTCTTTTGTCTCCTGGTCAGTATGTTTCTTCTCCTCAATTGATGATCTGTCCTTACACTCGGAGGATATCGTTAGTGTAGATCAAACAAATAAGAAACTATTATCCATACTTATATTAAAGCATCATAATTACTACTTGTAAGGCTCAATAATTGCTGCAAGCATCATTATTGCATAATCGTATATACATACATACATACATACATACACATATACATATATACATACATACATATATATATAGATATACATACATACATACATACATATATATATATAATCATTCTTAATTGGTTTCAATCTTCTAATAATCACTTTATATGAATTTATATTCTAATCTGTACTTATATACATTTGCATGTAATTGTATTGGACTTACTCCCCTTATGGTTGATTTGTTAATGCCTTCATATATCCCGTGTTTCCACACTTCTTATTTCTTCATTTTAATGTTCTTTGAATCCGCGTCGTTTATTTCTCTTTACATCTACTCACGTATATCCCATATATATATTTCTGCTGCTATCCTCTTTTAGAATTTCTGTTGTATATCCTTATCCTAAATGTACATGTATTCCTCCTATGATACTCCTTCTAGAACTGTATATTTTATCCTTTAAATCTGTATATTATATCCCTGCTAATATTCAGAAAATATTCGTAACTTCCTATTCCCCCCCTTCCTCCAATTATTCATTCATATTTTATACTTCCTTGTGGCCAGCGATTCACAAATGGGTGCATCCATTGGCAAAGTAAGGATTCTTAAATAAATATGCACCTTTTCATTACTATCTTTAATTGGTATTACAGCGCTGCCTTACTAATATAATATAATCGCTGCTTACATTGTCCTTTAGTTTGGACGATCACATAATAATCTGCCTTTATGTTTTGCATTAATATGTTAATATATATTGTTATATTATTAATATTACTTAATATTAATATTAATATTTTTATATTATGTATATATTTAATATTTATAATATTATACTATAATAATTATAAAATATTAAATTATTAACTTTTATATTTATATTATATTGATGTTATTTATTTATTTGCATTTTAACGCTTGAAATTTCGGGATCATGACATTCACTCAATTTTGTCCACTCATTTTAGCATCCATTTTCTTAGATATGTTTTAGGACTCATTTAGCTTGTTTCTAAGCCTAAAATCCTTCATGAAGATGCTATGCTCACTCAACCTTAATTTTGTATTTGCTTCATGCCTATTCCTCGTTTTCTGAAAATGTGTCTCTGCGTGGACTCTAGTATGATTGAAATAGTGACTTGGTCACCATTGCAACCGCAGTAGTGTCCAAGTGCGCAAACCAAATTTTAGAACGGCCAAGAACCATTTCCATTGGTCTCTTTGCATTTTTGAAACAGCTAGCTCCTGATTAACTTTATAAAATTGCATTTTGTGTCTCATTGAAATTCTATTAGGAATTCAGGAATTACTTATACAACTTCTCAATTATCCGCTTTATTTGACTGTTTTTTGGCAATTCTCTGCAACTTTAAACCTCCTTGTGATCCTACAACCATTCTATTGCAACTTTTATACCTTTTCCCCATAGCCATTGCTATTACTCCTTCCATTCCATAGCCAAAACATTGCAACTTTTTCTTTATCCTTTTCCATGGCATCCTGGTGAATTCATTTTCCTAGAATTCTGCATCTCATAGAAGCACAACACACATACTAGCATAACCTCAATAGGATTTTACTACAGCTTCTGAACACCCACTGGCATTACACTTGCCCTCTAGGGATTCCACACTCCCAAAATCTACAATGGGTGTTGAGGTTCAAATATACCATACCATGGGATTGACTTATGCAATCTTCCAAGAAGAACTAACCATTTTTATTTTCCCAACAATACTTCTGACATTAATATCTCATCACAGGAGGATTGGATAAGAAATCTGCAACCACTTTTGAGGATTGTGAATACTGAGTGCATATCTCTAGAAAATTTCAAGTTTGTTTGAACAACAGACACTATTGCCCGTTTGGGGTAAGTAGTGTGGTCCATACAGTTGGGTTCATGAAAGTTCGGTTTTCAGTCACCCATTTTGAGTCATACTCCTGCATAAATCTTGAGGTCACTACAATGACTTCCAGGCTGAGATTATCTGTTCCGAAATTCCAGTTTTCAGAGACTTCTTCCAGAGCTTTCCTTGGCCTTCTTTTACATTCTACCTACATCAACCAATGAACTAGGGACTTACTTTCTAACTCTTCCTCTTCCCTTAATAGAATCATAGTTCCTTTCCCAATTCATGTGTATTTGTTTAAGTTTTTTATTTTTGTTTAAAATTTAGATTTATAAATGCAGAAAGGAATGAACTTAGCTTTTTAGACAAATTTACAGTAGTAAGTAGATAAACACCTGTCTTCCGTAGAGGTAGTTTATTTTATCTTACACACTGATGCAATGAATTATGTTAGAAAAAAGGTGAACAAGCACTAGTTCCATGTGGAATTGCTTAGGGTACTGTATTTTTTTTCATCTCAGAATCGCTTTGGTATGTCCTTGGACATACTTCGCCAATTCTGCTACACAAAATCAGTACCCTGTATAATTGCATAGGGTACCCGATTCTGATTTTGAACTGAATTATACTGTACCCAATTCCAAGCAGTTTCTAGGTTGATTTGGTAGCATAGGATTTAACCTGTGTGAAATTACAAGTCATCTCAAGATGACTTCCATAAAGATGACTTCCATGGATAATCATATATAGTTATTCTAAGACATTTTATTTTCTTGTGTATGTGCTTTAAATAATTACAAAGCAAGGGGACCTGGTTAGCATACAAACACCTCTAAGGATTTTTTATTAAGGATGAAAGAGGCTAGAGGGTGGAAAGTCCAAAGTGGTGGATGAACATTAGTATTCCCACTATTAACAAATCCTTAGAGGTGCTTGTATGTTAAGTGCATCCCCATCTCTTGTAATTATTAGTAGCATACATTAGGAAATATAATGCCATTGGTGTAAATAGCTACTCATGGAGCTAATCTTTAGATAACTTATACTTTCACGAGTGAAATCTTACAAAAAGGTAATATTACTAATTGAAATGCTCGTGAAATCTTCCAACATATAATACTTGCATACATGGTGGGGTTGTATTTAGGTTAATCTCACATCGGTTAGAATTGCAAGATAAGGTTAACTTATAAGGCACTACGTGCTCTTAAAGCTTTGTCAATGGTGAAAACAGAAAAAGGCTTGAGGGTGAAAAGCACAAGGTAGTGGGCAAACATTGTTCACTCCCCTGACCAACAAGTGTTTAGAGGTGTTTTTCTGCCAACTTGGCCCCCTTGCCTTGTAATTTGTACCAGCATACGTTAGAAAATACGTCGTTAGTGTAAATGACTACTTGTGGAGGACATGTTCAGAAGATGTAATTGAAATCTCACAAGAGTAAAAATCTAATTAAAATTCATGTGAAAGCCTTCTAACACTCAAGATATAATAAATTAAATGTGAGAAGAATACTTTGACTATTACACAAATTAAAAATTTAAATCTGTAAATCTGAAGTTATTACATATTTGTCTGATGATATTGTTAAAGATGCATATTCTTCATCAACTAATGTTCTTTGTATAATAAGGCATTTAACTGAGTTTGGGGGTCTTGATGCATGCCTTTCAACAAATATCTGGGTCTTTAACAAATTGGATTCAAGGCTTTATTTGGTACAGAAGTATGGCCAGTCAATCTGAATAATTGCATTGCTCCTTTTTGTAAGCCAAGAGTTTTATTATGGAGAATATTTTTCCCATTAACCATAACATTTTCAATTGAGTTTAGGTATCACTTCTAAAAAGCTCAGGTCATATCATAACAATGAATGAGAACAGAAGTAATTTCAGGAGTTTATTCTGCTTTTGTTACAACTTACAAGCAATAGATCTGTGAACTGATCGTCCTTCACGTTTCGAAGGATGCATTTTGTTTTAAACTCACTGTCTTATAATACTGCTGCCAAATTGCTAGATGCCTCTAAAATTTCATGCCAATAATGTAGGGATCATTCTGTAAGGGGGTAAGAAAGGTTTACTAAGGAATGCGAATTTTCATTTAGTCATATCTATTCTACACATATACGATTAGAGATTCCAGTAAGTATACTTGTAATAGACTTCATCTTTTGAATACTAATTTATTCTTGATATTTTTGGCTGCTATAACTAATCTAGGATATAGATTGAAATATTTTGTCTTCTGCTTTGCCGAAACACCAAAGTAGCTCTGCAGGAGTTTGTTTCTATATGCTGGATGATTTTTCATTTAATTTATTTCTTTAACGTGATAAAGTTGTGTTGTAAGTTTAGTGTGAACTGTGAAGCATTACTGCTGTTTCAACTGAAACTTTTATGACAGGGACAAGCTTCAGAATGGGCATTATTAAGACGTCATTCCAGTGAAGATTTGTTTGGGGTACAAATTTGTGGTGCATATCCAGATATTGTTGCACGTGCAGTGGAGCTCATTGAGCAGGAGTGTGTTGTTGACTTTATTGACATTAACATGGGATGTCCAATAGACATTGTGGTAAACAAGGGAGCTGGTTCTTCTCTTCTTACCAAGCCTGTAAGAATGCAGAATGTAATAAAAGCCGCTGCTGCAACCATAGAAAAACCTCTCACAGTTAAGGTATATGCTCATGCACTAGCCTATTTTCCTCAGTTATTGTGGATCATCCTCATGTTGTGTCCCTTGAGCTTGCGAGGTGGATAAGAAACTTTTTCTTGCTTTAGATATTTTAATAATGCACGTCTGGTCTACTTGTTATTCTACTTCCACACACAATAGTACTAGTAATTCCATACAAATATATGTATTAATAGATATCTCAACCTCTATCACCACAGGCACCTCTCACTAAATATTCTTTGTGCACCTGTCTTTCTTTTGCTGACTCTTGCTAGATCAATTGAATTGTATTCAGAGGAAGTAAAGGATATGCATTAGATGATCTCTCTTCAAGTGCTTATGTCTGCTTATCCTATTAGAATAATCTGCAGAAGCTACATAATTCTTTGGAAATAAATTATGCATGTTTTTTGGGGGCAGGTGCGGACGGGCTATTTTGAAGGGAGGAACCTGGTCCATTCACGAATTTCAGATATTAGTAAATCAGGAGCAGCAGCAATAACAATACACGGACGGACACGGCAGCAACGCTACAGCAAGCTTGCTGACTGGGATTACATCTCTGAGTGTGCACAACAAGCACCTGATGATCTGCAGATTGTTGGTAATGGAGATATTTTTGCTTACACAGATTGGAATGAGCATCTGAATAATGGGGCAAATCTCTCAACATGCATGGTTGCTCGAGGAGCCTTAGTCAAGGTTTTCTACATGGCAACTGGTTATATTTTCTAGTTGCAATGTTCATTTATTCTACTGAGCTTTCTTTGGTTCTAAAGATTTATGATATGAAGGGAATGCTATACTTAACCAATACAATAGCTCTAATGTTATATGTGTGAATCCTCTAATTATATTGTGTTTGCAGCCATGGATATTCACTGAAATCAAGGAACAAAGGCATTGGGACATAACCTCTGGGGAGAGATTTGACATTTTAAAAGATTATGTACGTTTTGCACTTCAGCATTGGGGATCTGATACAAAAGGTCCAACTCTGATATGCCTAGTGAAAATTCTCTTGGTTATTTAATATTTTTTGAATGATCTGCACCAATCAGGTGATTAGGAGCAGCAAGATGAGAGTGCCTGACCATAATGTAATTGCCTAAAGCAGAATCAAGAAAAGATAATTCAACAGTTTGATGTCCAATTGCTGCATTACAAATTCTACTCCAATTTTAGAATGCTTTAGTTATTTGATGAAACTCAAGCTACCATGATCCTTATGCCCATTTGAGATTGATTTATTGATTATGCCGGATGATAGTAGCATATAATTATATTTTTCTGTCACCAATACGGTGTTTTAAAATTATAGAATATTAAATTTACATGGGAATAACATGTAAGATCAAGTTTGGAATAAAGTACAGGAGATATGATGATTTAGTGATCCTGGAAACTTTTAAATTAGAGAAATGAAGAAAATATTTCTTACTCTCTCAATTTCCCTATTGCAGGCGTGGAAACTACCCGTCATTTTCTGTTGGAGTGGCTTAGCTATTCATGTAGGTATATACCAGTGGGCCTCCTGGATATTGTACCACAGCGAATAAACTGGAGGCCTCCAAGCTATTTCGGAAGGAATGATCTTGAAACATTGATGGCTTCAGAGAGCGCAGCTGATTGGGTAAGTTTCAGTAATAGAATTATTTCTCTTTCTAGGGTATGAATCTTTGACTAAGAAGAGGGGATGCAAAATTCAGAATCATACAGTAACTTCTTATATCCTTTTTCCATATTACATCAGGTCCGTATTTCTGAGATGTTGCTGGGGCCTGCTCCAGCAGGATTTACTTTTACACCAAAACACAAATCAAATGCTTATGACAGTGCAGATAATGGCTAATGGCAGCATGCTTTTTGGTCTCATTATATCAGAACTGACCTTGAGCATTCTCTCAAGGCCCATATGAATTTGGACTATAGAAGCACCGAAAGGTGTAAAATAAAGGTGCAAAATTAATAGCTGTTAACTAATTGCTTTATTTATATGATGAGGCCATAAAAGTGCCTAAGCTTATTATGCTTATCATGGAGTACAGAGAGCTCCTTTTCTAAGCGAATTGGGGAACAAGTTACCTTACAGTTTTATTCATGACCATCCTTTTGTAATGTATATGCCACAGAGCCAAAGGTATGATAGTTGTTGAGATGATTTAATTAGAGCCTTTATTTTCCCTCTATCTGGCTTATTGATCTATATTCATCATAGGGGTTGTTATTGAGATTCAATAAATAATAGAAAGAAATTTGAACACAGCCAAACTTGTCTTCAGGGGGTGGTTTTGATCCTGTGGCTCATGGTTTTGTGTTTATCAATGCTAGAGATGCCCGTGAAGTGATTAATTGTGCAGTTTTAGTTAGATTTTTAATGTTTGTACCACTGATTAATTATTAGTTTTTAGGCTGGATAAAATTATTTGTTTAAATGCTATTGTAGACACCTTGATTCGCCCATCCTACTCCAGCATTTCTAACTGTTAATTCACCTAGCTAACTCACTCTAATAGCACCATGCCGATTAATTAATTTCACATCAATCAATTAATCCCATTTGCACCCCCTTCATGATTAATTAGATAATTAAATTTGTGCATACATAACTAATTAAAAATAAATAAATGATTGATTATCCTCACTCTTGTCATCATTTCATTATTAACCCACTATTAAAAAAATAATCTTACAATCATTTATCAAATGGTGCAAGTAGTAAATTTCTTGATTTTTGCTGGCACATTCCAAAATCAAATAAATCAAGTCAATTAAATTATTTTAATGTTTACATGCAGCTAATCAAGAGATCTCAGTTGTTGATTCTCGTTCAATAATCAATAAATTCTTTCTTTTTTTTTTTGAAAAAAGAAAGAATGAATTACTATCAAGAGATTAAACTTGAATCAAATAATCAAATCATCAATCTTGCACACATGGAGAAATCTTACACGATTGTTTGAACAACTATGATCTTTTGCTCAAGCAAATCCACTCGACAAATTGAGATATTAGCTCAATTTGAGGTTTGCATTTGATATGGACTAGGAATTTAATATTGTTTTTGATTTCTTTATTGCTTTGATGTTAGAATTTAAATGAGAAATTTGGAATGATTAAAAAAATAAGAACAATATTAAATTTTTAAGTTAAATGTGAACCTTGGATTGAACGAACATCTTGTTTATTGAGAGGGTTTGTTCATGTGATGGATTGTAGTTCTTAAATGATTGCAAACATTTTCTCAACGTAATTATGATTATTTTGCTCTTTTGATTTTTATATGATTTTTTTTTAATTATTATTCTCCATATATTTGGATTGAGAAAGAAGAGTGGATTTATACATTTTTGGATAAAAAAATGAATGGTTGAGATTATTGATCAAATTTAGAAACTTGAGATTTAGAGGAGATATGATCAAGTAGTTATTTAATTTGATTGTTAGGAGTGATGAAAGAGAATTGAATTTTTTTCGAAGCTGAGTCAAGATTGATTGAAGTTGTCTTCGATGAATTTCCATTTTGATGGGTGAGTCAACAAGTAATGACATGTGATGACATGGGGTGGAATATAGGTGAGGACAATTAGTATTTATTTATTACACCAAAGGTGTTACATGGGGTGAACATTAGTGGCTGACTTTAATGATTGATGGTTGATAATGTGGTAGAATGATGGTTGACCATTGAAAAATAACTAACCATTCGATGGACCCAATATAAAATAAATAAAAATAATGTTTGAAAAATAAAACACTTTGTACAAAGAAAGAAAGCAAAGAATAAGATTTTCTTTACATTTAAAGAAAGCAAAGAATTAGATATTGTTTCTAATTTTTCATTAATATTCATAGTGTATAAATTATATTATATTATTATTATATATAATATAAGTTGTTAAAATTCAAATTTTCTATTGTTTCACTATATATATATATAATTGTATTTTTTGTTTTAGATTATAAAATATATATTTTTAGAATATTCTTAATTTAATATTATGAAATATATTTAAATATTTAAAGTACAATATTATAATATTTAGATATTATATATTTAATATTTATATACACTATAAGTTATTAAATATAAATATAATATAATTTTTTACATATATTATTAATTAAAATATGAAATATATTATAAGTTCAATATTTATCTATATTTATTTTTTGATTAATAATTTTTATTATTTTTCAAAAAAACAATATTTTTATGGTATTTATTTTTTATTTTAAATTATAAAATATAATTTTCTAGAATATTCTTAATTTAATATTATGAAGTAAAATTACATTTTATATATTTAACTATTTTTTTTGCATAATATTATAATATTTAGATATTATATATTTAATATTTATATACACTATACATTATTATATATATATATATATATATATATATATATATTGGTAGCCCAGTGGTATCCTCGTGACTCAGCCCAACGAGCTCCACCTCCCTTGCCCTGGTCTTACTTTTTTGCCAGGGTTTGGGGGACGAAGAAGGTGAGCTAAGGCGAGACTAGTCCATTGGAGGTGACAGCCTAGGGCCACACTAAACTGCCACCACTTGAATTCGGCCGGCGTGAATCGAACCTTGGACCTACATGGGACGAACCCAAAGCCTTAGCCCAACCATACCAACCGTTCGACCAACAGTGTTGCCCCCTATACATTATTAAATATTAATATAATTGAACTATATATATATATATATGACTGTACAAATTGGAATTAGGTACCCCCTAAACTGCAATGCACCTAGTAAATTTTTTTCACATGATCGATGATGATGCGACATGTCCTTTGGTACCACAGAGACAGTGAGGAGACTAGACCTCGTGACCGCTTCCCTGCAAAGGATGCTTTAGTTAATCGAGCTAAGCCCACCACCCCTTTAAATATATTACTAATTAAATATATTACAAGTTCAATATTTATCTATATTATATATATATTAAATATATTAGAAGTTTAATATTTATCTATATATTTTTTTGATATGCAAGAAGGATTTGTATTGATTATAGAAAAAAATTACAAACGTTTGCAATGCAGGACGACAAAATTGCAGTAGCTATTGTCCAAACTTGACATTTTACTAGCCCAACCGAACCAGGAAATTTTACTAGCCCAACCGAACTAGGAACCTGACCATATACCAACCAAGAAACCAATCAACATACCATACATTCTTGACCACAGATAAAAAAAAATGACCAGTCGAGGGAAACAACCACCAAACAATTAACAGATATATGAACGAACTGACAAAACAACCATTAAACCAAGACAAACCAACCCCTAGCCAGACCTGTCACCGCTAAGGAAGCCATTAGCACTTGTGAAGCCCCTAAAATCTGAAACTAACCAACCGCACTGCGCTTGAGAGAGCTTCAGAGCCTTCAACAAGTAGTCCACCCCAACCGTCACTTGGTGATTATGTTAAACCAATGCCATTCCTTTCAGCTCAAGTAGAAATGGGTAGTACTTGATCACCTCACCCGCAATATGGAGGGTAAACATATCTCGGGGCCGAGGGATACCAATGCCAGGTGAGGCAGATATAGGAATTCTTCAATTCCCACAAGCAAGTTTGCAGGAAAGAGCCACCGAACCAACGCCTCAACCTCCGCCTTAGACATTTTGATTCCCAAAATCGAAGCCAAGAACCGAGAAGTAATGTAGGTACTCACTCGGTAAGCTTCGTCATCCTCAACAAAGTCTCGTCCCAGGACCATTTTCACTGCTACCAGAATCAAAGAGTCATAATTTGAGAATGCGTTTGAGATGCTAGTCTATGATGCTCCCACAAAATGCCATTTGCCTACCCACACTCTTCAGACGAATTGACATGGATGCACTGATGCTTGTTAACGTTTCAACAGACATCCTCACCACGAATTTTGACCGCTCCCCCATTATCACACAACCAAAAAAGACTGTAGAAAACACCACAAGGCCAATGGCACTGAGAAAACAAAGCCAAAATGATATGAGCCAACGTGACCCAACCATCGGTAATTATACAACACTGAGCTCGGTCTCGGCGACAATGATTAAAGTTTGATTGTGCGTTCCCCATGGGGAACTAGCCCGTGTTTATTGCATGAATGCCACCTCACCAGCACGTTTCGCCAAACCCGAGCCCAGGGAACTGATGAAATGACGGGCAAGGATACGAAAATAAGTTTCGTATAATGCCTAACGCCAGAATCATTTAATTGTTCTGTCCGTGATGCCAAATTAGCAAGCTGTAATCATTGTTTTAACTTCACCTTTCGTCCCAAACATCAGTTTAAAAATGGCAACGTGACCACTTCCCAAGCATCATCCCAACTCAACACTGGCCATCCAGTCCACCTAAGCAAAAGGGGATATGTTGACCCCATGGGCTTTCCACAACTGTGTGGAAAGCCGCCCGTCCTACCACCCACAATATTTATCTATATTTATTGAAAAATATATTCAGTTTGTATTTATTGCTACATATCATATGAAATATGATGCATATTATTAAATATAAATATTATATACATACACTCCCTTTTCCTCCCACCCTATCTTTATCTCTCTATCTCTACCCCCTCTCTACTACTTTTCTCTATTACCTCTTGTATCTCTCACTCTTGCCCCCTCTATATATTCCTCTCTACTTCTCTCTCTATATCACTTCATATATCTTTATCTTTCTATCTCTCCACCCCCTCTCTCATCGTCTCCCTCTTTCTATTTATATTTCTCCCTCTCCCTCTTTCTCTCTCCTTCCGTCGGTCCCTCTCTATATGTTTATCTTTCTCACATTGCTTCTATATTTCCCAAGTTATATCTATCTCTATCCTTATCTCTCCCTCTCTCCTTATCACTTCCTCTTTCTATTTCTCTCCTCTCTCCCTCCCTCTCTATCTATTTATAAATATATATCACCCTCTTTATATATCTGTCCATATCTCTCTCTCTTACTCATATACACACTCCCTCTTTCTCCTTCCCTACCTCTATCTCTATCTCTCTATATTTTTGTCTATCTATACCTCTCTCTATTACTTATCTTTATCACCTTCTTTCTCTCTCTTTCCCCCTATATCTCTATCTCCCTATCTCTCCCTTCCCCTCTCTTTCTATATCTCATTATTTCTACCTCTATCTCTCTCTCTCTCTCTCTATATATATATATATCTTTCTATCTATATATCTCTACATCTATCTCCCTATCTCTCTCTATACATCTATATCCTTTCCCTCTCTCACCCTTCTCTCTCTATCTTATTCACTCCATCTCTCCCTCCATCTCTTCTACTCTATATCTTTATCTTTATTTCTCACTTGATCTCCCTTTCACTCATCTCTCTCTCTTTCTATCCATATCCTTCTCTATGTATATCTCTCTATCTATCTATCTATCTATCTATCTATCTATCTATCTCCTTATCTCTATCTCTTTTCCTATCCCTCTCTATCTCTTAATATCACCATCTATATATATCTCTCCCTCTCCCTCTTCCTCTTCCTCTCTCTCCCCTTTTCTTCTCTCTCCCTTTCTACATATATCTTTCTCTTCCCCATCTCTCTCTCTCTCTCATCTACCTATCTCTCTACCTTTCTCTCCCCCCCTCTCTCTATCTCTCCCCATCCCTCCCTCTCCTGCTCCATCCCTATCCCCCTATCTATATTTATATCTCAACCTCTCTATCCCTTTATCTTCCCATACATCTCCATATCTATTTCTTTCTCTTCCCATTTATCTCTCTCTCTCTCTCTCTCTATATATATATATCTCCCCTATTTCTATTTCCCCCTCCACCTCTATTTGTCTTTCTATACTCTCTATTTTTCTATCTCTCTCTCTCTCTCCTCTCTCTCTCTCTCTCTATATATATATATCTCCTTATATCTCTATCTTTATATCACTCTATCCTGCCATATATCTCTCTCTATCTCTTCCTCTTTCTTTTCCTCTTTATCTCTTTATCTCTCCTCCTCTATCTCCCTATCTCTCTCTATCTTTATTTCTCCATCTATCTCTCTCTCTCTATATCTATCTATTTGTCTCCCTCTTCCTCTCTCGTTCTTTATTCATCTCTACCTCTATCTATTTGTATCACTCTTCCTCTCTCGCTCTATATTCATTTCTACTTCTATATTCCTCTCTCCCCCTCCATCTCTAGAAATGTCTTCCTCTCTCTACCCATCCATCTCTCTCCCTATCTCTCCCTCCTCCCTCTTCATAGACCTTCATTGTCTTCTTGATTCAAATGTTTTCTTTCACTTATTTTTAGAGACCTTTGTTTCACAAACAATATCATTTTCTGAATGGCCAACCAATTAAACTCATGTAATACACAAATTTATGCAAAAAATAGGCTCAAAATTTTCCTAATTGACATTCCACACCTCTTCAGCGTACCCATTGCACACCAAGGTGCAATTGCTAGTTTATTTTAATTAATTATGTGTATGGCTTTAATTAAGAGTTGATTAACTAATTAATAGTGATTGGTTGATTAATTAATCAGAGGATAATGTTAGCAAGATTAGATGAGATTAATTAATTAATATGGTATAATAATTAATTTAGTGAAACAAAGAAAAAAGTGGTCCTAGTTCCTAAGTGCTTAGAACAATAGGATTCAAGGCCTTTTCCTAGGGTTTCATTGAGATGAAAATCAACAAGGTTTATAGATTGACTTTCAACCATGAAGGTGAGCCAATCATATCTAGATTTCCATTTGTGGGGGATGAGAAATAGATTGGAAATAATTTGCCTTGATTAACTTAATTAGAATATGTACCCTAATATAAAAAATGTAATATTCTGACAGTAAACAGACTGAAACAATTGTTTGTAGGTAGATCTGGGAAGTGCACAAGGTTGTGTATCTAGAAAAGTTGGTATCAGTCACTATAGAGGGATAGAGTCACCTAAGGGCGTATGGGTCCTCATAGGGGTGTCCTGCTCTATTTTTGTAGTCCTCTGATGACAAATCTGAGACCTTTGTTTCAACTTGCAAAGTTGTTAGAATGTTGTCAGATAATTCTATAGGTGAGTTTTCGTGAGTTGACAAGATGTAGGGGTTTTGAATGCAACAATGAACAATTTATCTTCAAACTTTCCTCAATCCTCTTCAAACCTAAAACTTGCACATTCAAAAAGAGGGAAAATGCCGTACCTTTTAGGGGCTTGCCTTAGTCAAACCTTGTGTAATTGTTTCCACTTCCACAATGACAATGTCACTGATAAAATGATAATGGATGGGAAGGAATGATGAAATCACAAAGTACTGCAACTCATCACCCTTCAATGGTTTCCTTGAAGGAGTGAAGTCATACACATCACCTCAAGGTCTTGGATCTTGCTTTCTTGATTGCTTGAATTCTTTGGAGACCTACAAAAGTGTTAGCCTTCACAAAACAATGATAACATGAACACACATAAACTTTGACATGATGTTGGATCTTGAATTGCTGCAAAGAATCACTAAAATAATGCTCTTGACTTGCTCAATAATGCTCTTGATGATAACAATTACTTAATCATTTCACTTACATTTCAAATGATGCAATAACTAGGTATTTATATGCATTTACTCAATTTCCTGCAAATTAAATTCCAAAAACCCACATTTACAATTTAAAATTTAAATGTTGAGATGCTAACACCGACATACTAAAAATTGGTGCTTGACAAAATAGGGGGACCCATATGCCCAAGGGCGTATGGGTCTTGACCCTATTTTCTAGGACATTTAGTTTCAAAGGCAAAATGACAATTGAATGCATTTACCTAATTCTTCCAATTTCTTGGAAAATGGTAAAAAAAGGTTTTAAAATGCATAATTTAAGAAATTAGGTGCTCAATTAGGTCCATTAATTAAAGGGGGACAAAAATATAGTTTGAAATTGTTAAGGGCGAGAATTTTTGATGCTACATTTAGCCCCCACTTTAGAGAGTATGAACTTACGCTCAAACTCACACTAAAGTAGAAAAATATATGTGAAGAGGGGTCCGATTGTCCAAATGTTGAAAAGATAGGATGACTAAGGATCTAGGGGGAGTGCACAAGCTCCCAGGATCCAAGATCCCATGGAAAACCAACATAAGGAGAAAGGAACACACACATATGTATGATATGCAGCAAGACAACATACATAATGTCAAAACAAAATGCAAAAGGAGGGTATGGATAATCATGGGCTAGCAAGTTGCGTTATGCTAGGATTTGCACCAAAGGCGTTCAAAACTCACACAATTTAAAAGTCCGATATTTGCTAGGTGAATCACAAAAATGAAGGCAAATGGGCTAGTGAAGTCCGATATTCACTAGGTGAGCTCCTAAGACAAGGTAAAATGAGAAACACACTAGGTCTAGTGAAGACCATTTTTCACTAGGTGTACCCATTAAAAACAACCATACGATGAGTTATAATCCCTAATAACCCTCATAAGGTGCTATAAAATGATCAAGATGTTATGCTAATGTATGCCCCCTTCAAAAAAATTGCTAAACACCATGTTGTGTGCAATTACTTTAAAGTAAAAAATAAATGATAAATGCCATGTGATAAGGACATGAGAGCTTATTTGAAAATCCCTATGCTAATGATATGTTTCCAAATAAGGTTGCTTCATGATAGAAGGTTGGCCCCAAATGTAATGCCATAAACTAGACAAAAGATGAACATAGAAGTGTAAGATAAGGGGGATTCACTGCTCACGAGTCTCTTCATTCTTAAGAGAATCCCAGGGAGCGAATTTCCCTTAACCACCTCAAATGTTGTTGAATGAAGAAATTGCAAAGAAGGTTGTATACAGACTAACTATTTGAGGAGACTTCTTCAGAATCTGGGAGAACAGGGTTTCAAGATTTCTACCTCAGATGGAATAGTTCTCGGCCAGAGGACAACAACACGGTATCAGGATGCCAGCGTGGTGCACTGGAGTCCAACTCTTGTCTATACTTGATTCTTTGAAGGTTTTGGGCTCAACTCTGGATAGCAGTGTAATATTGCTTTCTTCTTAGTAATTTATCATTCTTCTTGTGAATCTAAATCTATCATCAATGATCAACTCTTTGGGGTGATTTTTCTGCACGAATTTGGATGGTGTCTTCTATGCCTTGAAGGGTGTCTTGTTTGGAGTTTTTGTACTTTTCACTTCATTATTTTCCACAACTTCTTCCTCTTCCTCCTTGTAGCATTCTTCTTCTTGATAATCAAACTTAGGTGCTTTAATTTTGTCGTACCTTTCGTCATCAACTCTTATGTTTGTTCTTTCAACAATCTTTTGCAACCTTTTGTTATAACAATGGTAAGCATTGTTTCACAAAGAATAACCCAAAAATATTCCTTCATCCGATTGGGAATCAAACTTACCAAAATTTTCATCATCTCTCCTTATGTTGGCTGGGTGGAAGGGGGATTTGTTGAGCCAAGCTGGCAAAGTTCAGTTGATTAAATCCACCTTTCAAAATATTCCGGTCTATGCTCTTAGTCTCTTTCACATGCTGAGGAAATTTGTGGATATCTTGGAAGGAATTCAGAAGAACTTCCTTTGGATAGGTGTTGAAGATAAAAAAAAACTCATTTGGTTGCTTGGGATGATGTCTGTCGACCTAAAAAGGCTGGTGGGCTGGGCATTCACAAAATCAGAATGTTTAACATGGCCCTTTTGGGTAAACAATTGTGGAATCTCTTGCTAGCCAAAAGTGAGTGGGAGAAAATTGCTTGGAGCAAATACTTACATGGTGCTGATGGGATTATAGATTTTTTATCTCATGAGTTTAATCCTCCGTATGGTTTTGTACTGTGGAATTGTATGTTGAAGGCTCGAAGGCTTGTGGTTAAGGGTCTCTTTTGGGAGATGGGTAATGGGAGGAGTATTCTGTTCTGGGACGATAATTGGTATGGCAATGAGCCACTCAAGGATGAGCCATGGGCTCAACCCTTTATGGACCTCTGTGTGCGACAGTTTAGCAGATTTGTTGCTGACTATATTGATGGAGGTTGTTGGAGGAAGTTGCATGAGGTGGACCGTGGTCTGGAAATTATTTATAAGGCTATTTCTTTGGTTCATATTCCTTCTATCCCTTCTCCTGATAGGTTTGTTTGGAAGCCTTCCTCTGCAGGTAACTTCTTTGTTGCTTCAAATTTTCATTTCAATGAATCCTTTACTAGCCCGCCTCCTTTTTGGGCCTCTATTTGGTCCTCTAGATTGATTCTTAAGGTCAACATTTTCTTTTGGCTCTTCTACCATAACAAAATTTTAACTACTAATAATATGAGATTTTTTTATGCCTAATAGATTCTTTCTTTGTGAAGAGGAAGCGGAAAATACTTGTCATTTTCTGATTGGGTGCATATATGTTGGTGTGATCTGCAATCATGTGCTCTCGCTTTGGAATCTTAGCTGGGTGTTTCTTGGTTCTGTCAAATATTTATGGTATCAATGGGTTGGCCCCTCATCTAATCTGGCTCTGCAGATTTTGTGGTCTCTCACTTTGCCTCATGATTTGTGGGGTTTGGCTAGAGCGCAAATTTTTTTTTTAGAAATTATGCTCTTCCAGCTTTATCTGTGGCTCATAATATTTGTGCGGGTATTAAGGAAAACTTTCTTTCTGGGATCTCCTTTTATGCTAGACAAAATATTATTCTTTGTTCCTATGATATCTCTATTGCACAAAAGTGGAAGTTGCCTTGTGATATTTCTCTTATAGTCTCTAAAGGGAAATATTTAAGAGATGATGTTGCTTGGAAGACGCCACCAGATGGTTGGGTTAAGATAAATTTTGATGGTGTGGAAAAAGGAAATCTGAGACCTGCAGGATGTGGGGGAGTGATTAGAAATTCTAATGGTAGGCTTGTCTCAACTGTGGCGCTCCCTTTGGGAATCCAAAAAAACCACTATGCGGAGGTGGCTGCAGCCTATCATGGACTCAAAATGGCTCAAAGCAAAGGGTATAGGAAGGTCTAGTTGGAGGGTGACTCTTTGAACATTATAAATAATTTGAAGAATGCTTCACCTCCATCTTGGACTATTGAGGCCTTGGTTAGGGATTCCATTGAAATTATCAATTCCTTTGATACTTTTTATATCTCCTACATATTGAGAGAGGGAAATATGTTAGTTGATTTCTTCGCTAACTTTGGTGTTAGAGAAAGAAAGGAGTGGGATTTAAATGATCCTATTCCTTTTGAGGCAAAAACTATTATTAACAATGAATGCTAATCTCAAGTTGCTTTTGATCTTATTTTGCACTGAGTTGTGCATGTCCTTAATCACGTGGCCTAATATTATGAATGGGGATGTTCAAGTTTTAAGTATGGGGGACAATTTTCACATGGACTGGAGTTCAAGTTCATCATTTCATATCTGTCCTTCTGCTGGCTTCGCATGGATTCTGGGTGATATTCATCTTAGTTTCTAGAGTCTTTTGCTTTATAATTCTTCTCTAGGTGGTATCTGTCTTATTTTCCTGAGGTTTCTGCTTTGTGCTTGGCCTCTATTTGTTAAGTCTTCTACGATGGGTGGGGACAAAAACCGTGCCAAACCTAAGTCCTGCGTTTCTGCTAAGTAGAAGGAGGTGTGGGATATTTTAGAGAAGGGTGGCTTAACTTTGTATATGGAGAAACTGCATGGTAACAACCCTAGGTCATTGATCTGGTTGCTCAAGAGTGGAATGAGAGAATCCTGAATTTGGGCGAAAGGGAAGTCGTGGTTGATGAAGAATTCATAGCCCAAATTACTAGCTTGGCTATGCATGGTATGAAGGTGTTTAGAGACAAAAAAAAATCACAGGCTGCAATGTCTATTTTCTTTAAAGGGAATGAGGTTGCTGATTTGAAGACGATGAAGAGTGGTGGTTATCAGAGGAGCTCCTTAAAAGTGCTGCGGCGTGATGTTGTTGAAGAGATTATGAGGTATGTCACCTTGGAAGGCAGGTATACGACAATTAACACTTACCATTTCCTTTTGCTTAACCATTTTAGGCATAAGAAATGGATTTCCTTTCCATACTACTTGTTGATGTCACTTGACTCAGGGATTAAGGATCATATGAAAACCCCAGAAACCCTATCCTGCATGTGGGGTTAATTATCCTGATCTATGAACATGTCAAAGTTCATGAGGTGCAAAAACCTCTTGTGTCCCCGAAGGAAGATATTGCTAAACCTTGGGAGGGTTATGAGACGGTGTTGGAAGAGGAAAGGGTTAGTAAAAAATATAAGAAGAGGAGGATTGTTTTGAACAAAGAGTCTGAGTCTGATAGGGATGATGATGTTGATTATGTCTCAGATTCGTATGCCTCTTTTGAGGAGGGCCCCAATTCCCCTATTTCGAGTAAGACTGGGAAAAGGAAGCCGGATGACAAAGAGGGCTATATGACATGCAGTGATGAGGTGGCAACTAATGTTCATTCTAAGGGGGTTAAGGACAAAAATGAACTTTATGGGGAAGCTTCCTCTCCTCCCCTAGCGACTAGACAACTGCAGGAGATTGAGGATGGGAGCCGAAAGAGAAGGGTGTTGAGAACTGCTGGCCAACTCTTGGAGAAGGGTTTCCCTCTTTCCCTGGCTGGAGGTATCTTTGGTGTGGCTTCTTCGGGTGCTGACATTGGGATGCAGAAGCAGGGGAAGGAAAGGCTTGTGGGTGGACATACTGTGGGAACTAGCAAAGCGGATGTGGATAGGTTGATGAAAAGGAAGGTTGTTGCAGAGGAAATTGCCTACTCCATTCGAAAGATGAAGACTCCTGTCTTCGTTGGAAAAGGTAAGGATATTTCTGCTGATAAGGTTCATGCTAGTTCTTCTGATGAGGATGTTGCTGTGGGGAAAGGGATTGAGAACTTTGACAGAGAGGAGTTTTCTGATGTGCTGGGCTTGGCTCGTGATAGTGCTAATGTGCTGTTTAAAATTTTTAAGTGGTTCTTCCATGAGATTAACAAGACTAATGTTAGAATTAGAGGTATTGCTAGTAAGGTTGAGGATCCTTCTGTCCAAAACCAAATTGATGATATGATGGACTCTCTTAATACTGTGGCTAATACTATGGTGGAGGAAACCATCAATTTGAAACAAAACTTGGAAGGGAGAATCTTATCCCTTGAGGATAAAATTGATAAAATGTGGAATGTTGTGATGAAGAGTGGAGATGTCCCTAAGGTTTTCGGCATTTCTGACTCTGCCAAGGTGGTCTCTCCTATGATTATTGTGAAAAAGAGAAAGGATACTGTGTCTGTTGATGATACTGCTGCTGTGGGTAAGCTGTTGGATGTGGATTGCACTAGTGAGAAGGGTGGTGTTAAAGGTAGTGTTTTGAGTGGTGAGGTAAAAAATGGTGGGCCGGGGGCTAGAACTAGAAACAAAATGAAAGCTCAGGGCGGGGCCTCTCGTATAGAGGTGTCTGATACTGTGGATAATGTGCAGAAGATGGCTGCTAGTGAAATGGAGGTTGTTGAGATTCTGAACAATATGTAGTGGTGTTGGCTGGCTGCCTTCTTTTTGGCTGTTGGTTTGTTGTCATTGGGATGATTGCTGCATAATGTTGTTTTCTTTTTTTATCAGCTGCTTTATTTTGTAAAGGGTTCTGGGCCCCTTCAAAACCCATTTTTTACCTCCAATCAAAACACTTGCTTCCAAAAACTCTAAAGTATTTAATTGTTACAGGTCTTCCTTTCCATAATTCATATGGATTTTTATCCATATTCCCTCTAAGTTTCCCTCTATTCAAAATGTATACTGATGTAAGAACCACCTCTTTCCAAAATGAATCTGATAGTTTAGTCTCATTCAACATTTTTCTTGACATTTCTTGAACTGTTTTGTTCTTTCTTTCCACAAATCCATTTTGTTGTGGTGTTGTGGCAGCTGAGTAATGCCTTCTGATCCCATGTTTTTCACAATATTCTATGAACTCACTTGAAGTGAATTCTCCCCCTCGATCGGACCTCAAATATTTTATTTTAAGACCAATTTCATTTTCAACTAATGCCTTAATTTTTTTGAATTTTTCAAAAGCTTATGATTTTTCTTTAAGAAACATTACCCAAGTCATCCTAGAAAAATCATCAATAAGAAGCATGAAATAATGCTTACCTTTCAAAATTTTCATTCTAGTAGGTCCACATAGGTCTATGTGAACAAGTTCCAATGGTTTCGGTGATGAATATTCTTTTGTTTTGAAAGTTACCCTTTTTGACTTCCCTAGTTGACATTGTTTGCAAATAGCATTGTTCGGTTTGCAAATTATTGGCATGTCTCTTACTGCCTACTTCTTGCTTATTTTGACCAAATTATCAAGTTCATATGTCCCATTCTCCTGTGCCACAACCAAATCTCATCTTCGTGACTTATAAAACATTTTTGACCTTCGATTTTGACTTAGAACATACAAATTATTTCCAACTATATTTGCATCTGCAATAAGTCTTCCATCCTTCTTAATCTCACAACCTTCTTCATGAAATCAAGGTATGACCTTGATTGCACATTTTACTTACACTCAACAAGTTATGCTTCAGGCCTTCGATGTAGAGGACATTATTTTTTTTTGTTCACCCATTGTCTAGACTTAAAATTCCTCTTCTTGCAATTTTGGTTGTAGTGTTATCTCCAAATCTTACCAATCCTCCATTTATATTTTGTAGGTGGATGAATTTACTAAATTATCTCCAGTCATGTGATTTGAGCAACCACTATCAATGTACCATTGATCCTTTTCATTTTGCACATGAAATGTTGTTTGAACAAGCATAGATCTTTCCTTCTCTTCTCTCGTTTTATGCTTCCAAACTTTCATGCTCTCCCCATGTGATTTGGGTAGAGATTCCTCCTTCTGACTTGTTTTGGAAGATTTTGCAAAGATAGTTCTACAATGTCTTGTATGTTTGGAATTGTTACATTTGAAACACTCAACAATAAAGTTTAGGGGAGCAAATGGATTATAACTTCTATTTTCACATCTACTAGAAATATTCTTCCATCCATTAGATTTGTTAGATCTTCTCCAATTTAGTTTTAGTTAAATCTTCTATCCTTTTACTTTCCTCTATTTGAAGCTTCAGGTATAAAATTAATTTCTCTGTTTCCATGAATTTCTTTTTTTCTTCTTTAAATGTAGCCTTTATTCTTTATTTTTTCCTTTTTAGCCTCTCAATCTCACTTATAGAAAATTCCAACTCCTCTTCCAAATCTTCTGGATTATGATCTATCTCCTTCTTTTGATTTTCGTCCATGTCTTCAATATCCTTTAATTCTACGGCCATAAATAACATTTTTCCTTTGCAACTTTCCACCTCATAGTCACTAGAAGAATCATTATCTTTGTAAGAGTATAAGCTCTTCTTAAAGTTTTCCTTTTTATTGTTTATGTGATACTTATTATTTTTGCCTCCCTTCTTTGGCTTATACTCCTCTTCTTCACTATCACTACTTCTTCACTATCACTACTATAAGAATAAGGACATGCTTTTGCATAATGTACAATTTTACCACAAGTGAAGCATTTCAGTTTACCTTTGTATTTTCTTGACCCTTTCTTTAATTTCCTCACAAAATTTGCTTCTTCATCATTTGTCGCACTATAATTTTTTACTTCCTTCTCCTTTTATTTATTAGATGCTTTGAATGCAAGCTTCTTTTCTAGTGGTGTATCTCTCTCAGTTCTCATCTCATAAGCAGTTAAAATTCCATGCAATTCATCCATGGTTAGTGTGTCCAAATCCTTCATTTCTTCTATTTTCGATACTTTGGGATTGAATCTTGATGGGAGGGATCTCAAAACCTTTTGCACTACAGCCGATTCCTTTAATTCCTCTCTAAGGCCTCAGATGGTGTTGAAAGTTTCATCCACACACAAGAAGAATCCAACAACATTCTCTTCTCCCATTTTAAGACTTTCAAAATTGCTTCTATGAGTTTGCAATTTTGCTCCCTTCACTTTCTTGTCTCCCTTATAGGCGTGCTTTAGCTTGTCCCAAACATATTTGGCGGATTTGCAATGCATTACTTTCACAAGTTTGGATTTAGTTAATCCACATAAGATTGCATTCTTGGCTTTAACATTATTTTCACTTTCCTTCTTTCCTATTGAATTTGTTGGAGGAGTTGATGAAGGTTTATATCCATTTACCACTGATTGCCAAATATCAAATCCTAAGACACTTATATAAGTTTCCATTCTTAAACTCCAAAATGCATAATTTGTCCCATCAAACAACAAATCCTTATTGAAAGAGAATCCTTCTTGTCCACTCATGTGTGATCTTTGGATCTACCTTCTAGTTTGTTAGACTAGTTTGAAGGAGTTGGCTTTGATACCAATTGATGAGCACACGATTATACTGAGAGGGGGGGGGTGAATCAATATAATGAAATTTTAATTTTTCAAATTTAATTAACCACAACAATAACAACCATGCAAGATCTAACAATTAAGAACACAAGAACACCGAGATTTACTTGGAAACCCTTACTGGAGAACACCACGATACGAAAATAGTGTACTTATATAAAAATTATTGATTACAAATTTTGTAGGAACCAACCTATAGGAGACACCAATCCCCTAGAATAGGCACAAACTCAGTGAGAGTCACCAAACTCTTCTTTAGCCGGGCACCAACCTCTATTTGATTTGTGAGCACCAACCCACTAGATTTCTCTTTAAAATTCTGCTATAACTCCCTTCCCAATTTTCTAAAATTCTCTTCTTGAATATGTTGTAAGCTGATCATAAATTTTCCACAAAAATATGATCACAATCTCCTTATAAATCTACACATAATATTCTCACAATCTCCTCATAAATCTACAATTAATCTTCACAACTTTCTCTCCATAAGTCAACAAATAATCTTCTTCATGAACCTGGTGTATATGATGCATTTTTCTTTTTTACACACACTCTTCTCCATCTTTCACCACCTTCATTTATACCTTATAAGAGATGTATTGTTCTTGAACAAATATACCTTTTCACATATGAAGTGCCTACTCCAAGAGAGGCAACCCTTTTTTTAAAAAACAAGTCACTTAAATTTTTTGTTAAAACAATAAATGTGTAATATGAAAATCGCATCCCTAAAGTCACACCATTTCAAATTTATTAACTACACAAATGAATCACCACTTCTATGCAAATAACACCATTCGGGAATATAAAATCACAACTTTAGTTATTTATTTACAATTCTTGAAGTCGATTGTTTTAACTATTGATTATTTCCATTGCTGCTTTTGATACTCTTAATCACTGCACTTTTCTTTGAATAAAACAAAATAAAATTTGTCTTTTATGGATCATAGTAATCACTATTTTTTATTGTTAATTAACTAAAAGTCTTTCATAATGATATCGGTGATTTTTAATTGTATTAAGTTTTGCTTTGTATATGCTAATCATTGTTCCTTTTTTTTTTTGGCCTTTTTCATTTTTTTGTCTTATTCTAATTTTGTCTTATTCAACCTTGTCCTATTCTTCTTGTCTTCTCCCATTAAATTTTTGCATATAATCAAACAAATCTTGTTTGATATAATCTTAATAAAATTGATGCTCTCCTTTATATGAGTCTTCTTTAATTGTTTGTTATTTGTTGCCTTAATAATATTAATATTATCGCTACCTTTGAAATAATTAAAGCTCTAATTTCCTTTGTCTTGTGTGTTAAAAATGATATGGATAGGCCTCAATCAATGTTCTCATTATATTTCTTAGTCAACCAAAATAAAGCATAATGACTATCCTTAGCAATCCTTTCAAATCTTCTAAGGGCTAGATAATATGGATCATGCATTGCAATGGTTGATGTTGATGATAAAGTCTTAGTGCTCCTGAATTGGATCATCAAACCAAACTGAAGAGATTATGCTAAATGATTAATAACATTAATTTCCCTTTGACATCAATGAAAATCTTCTCATCCTTCAAACCAACATAGGTTGCTAGGAGTGTTAGACCCATCCCATCCCCTCTCAAACAACAACAATGTTGTTTTGGATGTATTATGAGTTAATGAAACTAGTTTTTTCAAGGAAAACCAATTAAGGAAGAAGATTTCATAGCTTGAGGGCATAAGCTTTGGTAATAATTTTGTAGGAGACATTTGACAAGGTGATGAGATGTTAGTGGAAGATATCCTTCAAGTCATCAACTTTAGATATTAACTTAATATTGTCCTTATTAATTAATCTCCCTAAATAATTACAATGGAATGCTTCTAATAAACTTTGTGAAAATCCACTCCCAAAGTATTCCAAAGAGCTTTTAAAAAATCCTAAGGGATTTTGTACAACCAAGAGTTTTGTTATTGGACATAGTTGTCATGTCTCAAAATTTTTCTTGCATTTAATAAATGTTAAGTTATTTAAATAATTATGGAAAATGAAATTTATTAGTTGACTTGTGATAAATTTAAGATTTCAATGTTATTGAATTATATTTATACTTGTGTGATTGATTATGAAAGATGAACATAATGATGTGAAATGGAATCTTTTCATTTTGGACATTGGTTCTAGATTACTGATGAACTCTACAAGTGGAAGTGTGTGAATGCAGGAACATGATGAAGACCGAGAACATGGTTGAGGTAGGAATATTTAGCCGGATGATGAATGGTAAGCAGGATTGGAATCTAGAATGTGCACACACCATTGGAAATCAATATGGTAGAAATCACCATTCATGTGAAATTTTATGGATAAACAAGTAAGCTTGTGGAAAAACAATTTGTTGATTATTTGTCTATCTTGTTTATTTAATGATATTGCATTCGAAAAGAAAAGAAAACACTAGTTAATGGAGTGTTCTTCCTTGTGTAAATGCATATATGCAATAAATGAATGGGTGAAGGCTGCATATAACCCCCAAAATCAGATGGAAATCTATGCGTAAGAAGTGGGGGGTGGCTACCATAATGATGCCTTCAAAATTTGGAGAAGACATAGAGTTAGTGGGTGCAAAAAGCATGCAAAAAGAGAGGGGAGAACTAGAGAGAAAACATAGAGAGTAAATTTTGGTGAAAAAGTAGGAAAAAGAGATCGTTTGGGTCAACCAAGGCAAGGAAAAATCTGATTCCATAACTTTCCAGAAATTCATCACCTCTCATCTTGGTCGGTTGGGTGCTAGAACAAAGGTAATTTTGACCCTTATAGAATGTTCCATTGTTTTACAATGCTTTTCCAATACTATTGAATCCTTTGCTTTTCTATTATCATTCTTCAATTGAAGAAAAGCTAGTTCTTTGAATATGCTTGCATTAAATTATTTGTATATGCACATTTATGGGCTTTCCATAATGACATCGACCTCGTTGCTTTGAGTCAAGGGAGGCATAATCCATGAGCCTACCCCTTTCCATGGCCATCACCACCTTGATTGGCTATAATCCCTTCGATTGCTTTGTCTAAAACAACAAAGGAAAGGGCATATTGCACCCTGCATATAATTGCATGTGTGATGGGTCGATGACCAAACCCTCATCTGTACTATGGAGCCATAAAATGGCTAAGTTATGCTATCATCATCAAATGTGTAACATTGTTTCATTTGGGTGACAACCAACCCGCATCTGACCCATGCAGTCAATAAATCTTTGATTCGGGGGAAATAGACCCAGGAATGATATGATCATTCCATGCTTTGTATGTATTTATCACTATAACATGATATTTGTAATGGACTATTCTCATCGTCCTGTTCAATAAATTCATATCCCAAAAGGGAATCAATTACTCTTTGATGTTAATCGTACCTTAGTAGGCCACATGATGAAGATTCATCATTCTAATTTAAATGTCAAAATGAATGATAACGCTATATAAATAAATAAATAAATATATATGTATATATATACAAACGTTAGGCTGAAATGTTTTATCGAGTCGAGTGATCCTTATCATTGTTATTCATATCCCAATTTATGGTGACCTTACTATTTGGTCAACAGACCCCATGATGTCTAAAGACATCAAGTGAGCTATACTATGTATTAAGATGAACGATAACATGCTATCATTTCTAAACAATAATATGCTTATCGTTCCTTAACCCGTTATCATATGTTTACAAAAAATGAGAAGAATAGAACGGTGTTCATATCGATCCACATAATGTTAAATGTTTTCATTCATTTTAAAATGATACAAGGATAATAGTATCAGTCTCAATGTCGAAGCCTTCAGAAGAATGAAAGGGGCCCAAATGATAAATTTTTATTCTGTGTGGAATACCATATTTAAGTCTCTGTTTTGAAAATAGAGTAACATTTCTATTATTCTTATGGACAAGTCGATGCTTCTACCCATGGAAGAATTAATAAAAGTGTATGATATTGACCTTTATACTTTTGATGTATCTTTCATTCTGTGACATAAATGAAGACCTAGAAGTTAATTTTTGAATGTTCTTGTTAAAGAAATTGAACAAAACAAATTTTTGACTAACTCTGTTGATTGCTTATATGATGAATGATTGCATTGAAAGGAGGTCAAATTGAATCTAGTATGTTGGAATTCAATGAAATATGTAGATTTATTATGTTACCAATTTCAAGTTGATTTTATGCAAAATGACTTAGTGACATATTGTTTAGAGCACAGTATTATTTCATGTTCTAGAAATTATTGTTTAATGATTACGTTTCTTTGTTCTACATCTGATTGAAGTTGACATCTAAACATAGGAAATTTGTATGTGGAATGATTCTTCTTTTATTTGAAAAGAACATATACGCATACACCATTTTTAACAGAAGGCCATATATGTGTACATGTATAAATTTTCCATTTATGGATTACACAAACATGTGATATACCTTCTTTAAAAATTATACTATTTTCTTTATCTAAAATGTAGATGTCATTCCAAGTAAGAAGGAATAAAGGAAATAATGGAATATGTAGAAAACTGATGCATGTACTATGATAATCTCATTATATTGTTGAAATGAACATGTATTATGTTTAAAATCTGATTGCTTAAATGTCAAATCTGGTTAAGTTATTGCATATGCATGCTAAGTAGAGATAGTCAAATGAATTAGATGTAGGCTATGATGTAGATAGTTTGATTTGTAATCAAGAAAAATATTGACTAGGGAAAAATTGTTGAAAACTAGCTTTGATTGTTTGCAAATGTGAAAATTTGGATAAAATGTATGTTATCTTATGTTGTGGGAGGTTATCTTCTGGGATGGGTGCCAAAAATTGGTTAACAAAGAGATAGGTTTTTCTTTTCCAAAATCTATATTTAGCTATATACAACATATGCTTGCCCAAGTGTTTGTAGTCCATTATGTTGAATGGTCTAACTTTTATGATGTAATCTCTTTGCCATTTCATTGCATAGATTTTGCATGTTCTAAATGTAGATAGAAATGCATGTAGATGTTTGGCATGCACCATATTCCATGTTGCATACTATATCTCTTACTTAGTATTCTATGCAGGGTCGAGTATTCTTTGAGTTAGGAAGAATTCTAGGGAAGCATAGCTTCGTAGTTGAGTGGAAAATCACCTGAACCATGTTCTCGTCCACTAGATGCAATGAGTGTTGATGAGGAATCCCATGGAATTCTATTTTTTATTATTGTACTTTGTACTATATGATGTAACTTGAGTTGACTAAGTGGGAAGATGGCCTATGCCAAACTATGTAACTTGTAAAATTGACATTTGGAAATGAATAAAATACATTATTTTTTTGACATATGGTGCTATGATGAAATATAGCTAATTGACTGTCTTTAGTTTATTATTCATAATGTCATATTTTATTGTTGAGTGTTATTTATATAAGACACATTACATTTGGTATAAGATCTTAGGGTTCAAATCTACACCTTTGAGCCCACGGTGGTTTAAGTTAGGGTTAGTTGACCCTTGATTCAATTTTGAGTTTAATAAACCTGAATTGAATGCAAGTATGGGAAAGTCAAAGTCAGGGAAAAAGAAGGGAAAGACTGTTAGGATTGCAACAAATAAATTTGTTGAAAATAACCCAATATTAGAAGTCTAACTTGAGATTCCTGATGATGAGACCTTGGCACACACCCTCACTTGACTCAAGTTAGAGAGGGGCAAGAAAATTGAAGAGTCTAAGTACCCCGTAAAAGCTAAGAAACCTTTGGAAATTCAAGATTGGCCTTTGGGGTGTGGACCCAATGCACCCATTTTGACTAAAGAGGAAGAGGAGTGCTTACACACACATCCAACCTCTTCTAAGAAGGTTGTAATAGACTTTGACAAGGACCTAGAGGAGTGTCCTCTATTTGATAATCAATAGGCCACCTAGTAAGGAGGGGAAATTTAATAATTAGGATCTTTTTAATTTGATATTATTATAAATAAAGAAAGCCTTTCTTGTGTTAAAAGTTGTGAGCTTGAATGACTTTTCTTTTGTTTGAATGAACATGAGCATCTTTTTAAGATTGCATGCCATAACAATTAGAATTATGTGTTTAAATAATTAAATATATAAAATTTGTGTCAATTACATTAAATGTAGGTTGTGATGTAGGTTATTTGTGAACTATCATGGTGAACACCAAGAATGGAGGTTCAAGTGGTGATCAAAATGAAGGTTAGAATGAAAGGCTGGATAGGATATTCGACCTCCTAAACTGAAAGGAAAATAGAATGGATCATTGGAGGGGGAATTCCGAGGAATGCAAGATGGTCAAAACTAGAGGAATGAGGAACAACCACAAGGGAATAGAGAGTTTGAATTCAATAACCAAGCTAGAATCGAAGGAGAGCTCGAAAAGGACCTGGAAAGGGTGGCTTTGCCGAAGTTTGACAGTAAAACCATTAGAGATAGAGCATAATCATGGATCATTGAAATGGAGAAGTACTTTGAGCTTTGTAATTTATCAAATGGAACTAAGGCTGTATGGGTAGCCTATTAGCTCTCTGGTGGGGCAGCTACCTGGTGGGACAACAAAATGGTAGAACAAAAATTGCAACTTGGAGAGATCACTTAGGAACAATTTCTCCAAATTTTTTGAAAAATGTGTCTCACTTAACACTTCTTTGATAAGAAGATGATATATTTCTAGAACTTAGCTCAAGGGAGCATGTCGGTAACTCAATATTGGGAAAATTTCACTCATTTGCTAAAGTATGTGCCCCAGTATTAGAACAATGAGTGCCTTCAAATCAAGAAGTTTATACTTGGGTTGAGACCTTAGATTGGAGCAGAGGTAGACTTAGATAACCCACTCACCATGGAAGAGTTCTTCAAGAAGGCAACCAACCAAGAATAAAAGTTGCAACAACTGCCCAATTTCTAAAAGAATTTAGAATCTAAGTCTCAGTTCAGGAATAAGAAATTTTATAAAGGAGACAAATCCTGTTGTATAAAGAATTTGAAGAGGGGAAGCGATTCATAAGAGAAGGTAGAGGGTAGTAGTGGTGGAAAGAATAAGAAGGACAACACTAAAAAAGGAAAATTTGAAAATAAACATAAGAGCTCCAAGGAAGATAGGTCGAGAGGTCGGAAGGGGCCTCATGATGGTTGCTATACCTATGGAGGCGATCATTATGCGTTGAGTTTCCCACAACATTCAAAGGCATGAAAGGAAGGAAATCAACATCAAATCCATGCAGCAGTGGATGATAGGAAAGCTGAATATCAAGCCTCGCCAATCCAACTATCGGGTAAGCTATATGGAAAACCTGTTTCTATTTTGATTGATACTAGAGCTATTGAATGTTTTGTTGATCCAAGAATGATTTCTAAGCTATCCATTAGACTTGGACACATGGCCAACTTATGGATAGTCCAGTATGGAAATCAAGTAGAGCAGAGGGAGGATTCATGTCTCTATAGTAGCGAGTTAGAGCTTCCCAGTTTCCTGACTCAAGTCAACCTTTATGTGGAACCTTTAGGATTCTATAATGTAATTTTATGAATTAACTGGTTGATAGAGCACAAGTCCATTATAAATTGTGAGGACAAAATTGTTAGTTGTTTAGATGACTATGGGAACTTAGTTGAGATTCGTGGAATCTAGAGACCACTAAAGCTTAGGCAGATCTTAGCTATGCAACTCAAGAGGACTCAAAGGAAGAGGTGTACCATTTATGCATGATTATGTGTTAGTGAACCTAAAAAATATGAAGCCTTATTTGGATGATTACCCCATTCTCAAGGAGTTATGAGATGTATTCCCTAAAGAACTCACGTAACTGCCTCCTAAGCGAGAATTTGATTTCTCTATTGATCTAGTACTGGGATCCAAACCTCAGTCTAAATCATTGTATAAGATGACTACCACCGAGTTATTCGAATTGAAGGCCCAATTGCAAGAACTATTGAGCAAGGGGCTCATTCGACCTAGTGTGTCTCCTTGGGGTGCATCAATTATATTTGTTATGAAGAAGGATGGAACCTTGCATCTGTGTATTGACTATCAGATGTTGAACAAGGCGAACATCAAGAATAGATATCCTCTTCCGAGGATTGATGAGCCATTCGATCAGATGAAGTAGCAACATTGTTCTCTAAAATAGATCATAGATTTGATTATCACTAGTTGAGAATAAAAGAGGACATCCCTAAGACTGCTTTTCAAACTCGGTATGGACACTACGAGTTCACGGTGGTACCTTTTGGCCTAACCAGTGCATCAACATTAATGAATCCCATCAATAGTATATTCAAAGATTGTCTAGATGACTTTGTATTGATCTTTATTGATGACATCTTGATTTATTCCAAGTCCATTTAGGAGCATGATAAGTATTTGAGGATAGTCTTACCGCGTCTCAGAGAGAAGAAGCTTTTTGGAAAACTATCCAAGTGCTTGTTTATCAGGACAAGGTGCATTACCTTGGTCACATCATATCAACAAAAGGAGTCTTTGCAGATCTTGAAAAGATAAAGGAAATAGTAGAATGGCCAACACCTCAGAGTGTGACTAAAGTGCAGAGCTTTATGGGACTCGTATGATACTACATGAAGTATGTACATGGATTTTCTTAGATTGCATCCCCAACCACCTCTCTTCAAAGAAAAGGGAAAGAGTTTGAGTGGACAAAAAAGTGTGAGCAAGCATTTCAACTCCTGAAGGAGAAGCTCACAACAACCCTAGTGTTGACTATACTCGATCCCAATGGTCAATTTATAGTGATCACAAATGCTTCAAGGGATGGTGTAGGAGTTGTACTAATGCAAGATGGGCAAGTGGTGGCATATGAGTCAAGGAAGCTAAAGTAGCATGAAATGAACTACGCACTACATGATTTGGAATTGGTTGAAATATGCACGCCTTGTAGATGTGGAGGCATCACCTATTGGGGAAGCCATTTGAACTCAAATTAGATCATCTGGGACTGAGATATATCTTCACCTGACCAAATCTCAATGCACGTTAGTGAAGATGGTTGGAGCTCCTTAGTGAGTACAACTTTGAAGTTGAGTACATTATAGGAAAAGATAATAGAGTGACTGATGCTTTTAGTAGAAGAAGACATCTGACAACTATGACCTTGACAAGGTTGAATCTAAGGGAACAAGTGATGCAACACTTATAAGGGGATGAGCATTACGAAAATGTTAAGCAAGCTCTTCAAGTGAACCCTTCATACCATCGATATGATGGGTATGAAATTGAATAAGATGGAATCCTAAGATACCAAAGGAGTATGTATATTCCAAATTCTAGAGAACTCAAGAAGTTGGTCTTGGAGGAAATCCATAATACAACATATTCAAGACACCCCAAAGTTGTTAAGATGATCGTGGAATTGAAATCTTTGTATTTCTGGCCTAAGCTCAGGAAGGATGTAGTCGAGTATGTAGCTAGATTCTTAGAATGTCAGAAAGTCAAGGATGAACATGTGCATCCAACAGTGATTCTCTATCCTCATAACATACCTGAGTATAAGTGGCAGGTGATTAGTATGGACTTTATCCAGGGGTTTCCATTGAGAAAAAGAAAGCATGATGTCATCTTGGTAGTAGTTGACAAGTTGACAAAGGTGGCACATTTCATTCTAGGGAACCTTAAGGATGGATTGTTGAACTTGGCCAATAAATTTATCCAAGAGATCTTTCATTTACATGGAGTGCCAACGACTATCATATTCGACAGAGATACAAGGATGAGTTGTTGACCTTGGCCAATAAATTTTTCCAAGAGATCTTTCATTTACATGGAGTGCTAGAGACTATCATATTCGATAGAGATACTTGGATGACATCTAGATTTTGGACAACTTTGAATGCAGCCTTGGGAACTAGGTAGTAGAGGATCTCCTCTGAATGTATTGCATGGACCAACAATATAATTGGGAATAGTATCTACCCTTAGTGGAATTCACATAAATAAATATATCATCCTTAGACCAACGGTCAAATTGAAAGATTCAACTAGGTAGTAGAGGATCTCCTTCGAATGTATTGCATGGACCAAAAATATAAGTGGGAGGAGTATCTACCCTTAGTGGAATTCACATACAATAACTATATTCATGCATCCCTAGGTATGACACCTTTCGAGGCTCTTTATGGGTGAAAGTACCGTACACCCATTTTTTGGGACATTGAAAGAAAAGATTATAGTAGGTCCTCAAATGCTCAAAGAGATGGAAGAGTAGATGAAACTCATCAAGGATAGATTGAAGGAAGCGACAGATGGATAGAAAAGTTATACTGAAAAGAACAAAACCTTCATACAATACTTAGAGGGAGATAAGGTCTTTTTGAGAGTCAAGCCACATAAGAGCTCCATTACTTTTGGAAAATCTTCCAAGTTGGCCCCTAGATATGTGGGACCCTTCGATGTGCTAGAAGCAATTAACTCAGTTGCATACCTACTTTCTCTACCACCTTCTCTAGCTTGAATCCATAATGTATTTCATGTTTGTTTGCTTAAGCCATATCACCTAGATGCATCTCACATACTTGATTGACATTCTTTACAGGTGCAGGATCCAAGAGTGGTGTTGGTGGAGCTCATTAGAATTCTAGATAGATGCAATGTCAAGTTGCAAAAGAGTGAAATTTTCTAATATAAGGTTCAATGGGACACAAATCTGAGGGAAATGCTACTTGGGAGGATGCAGAGGAAATAGAACACTCCTTTCCTCATTTGATTTCTAGATAGACTCTTTATGTTCATCAAGATACTATCGTTCTAGCATTTTTGGATTTGCATGTTATGATATTTTGGCTTGAATAATAATATGATTGAATGTTGAAATAGACATATATAATTCAGTGTTTTCTGATAAGACATCAAGACAATGTCTCTTCTAAGTGGGGAAGGTTGTCACGTCTCAAAATTTTACTTGCATTTAATAAATGTTAAGTTATTTAAATAATTATGGAAAATTAAATTTATTAGTTGAATTGTGATAAATTTAGGATTTCAATGTTATTGAAATATATTTATACTCATGTGATTGATTACGAAAGATGAACGTAATGATGTGAAATGGAATCTTTTTATTTTGGGAATTGGTTATTGATTACTGATGAACTCTGTAAGTGCAAGTGTGAATATAGGAACATGATGAAGATCGAGAACATGGTTGAGGTAGGGATATTTAGCTGAATGACGAACAGTAAGCAGGATTGGAATCTGGAATGTGCACACACCACTGAAAATCATGACTTTTGCATTGAAATTTCAATATGGTAGAAATCACCATTCATGTGAAATGGACTTATGGATAAACAAGTAAGCTTATGGAAAAATAATTTTTTGATTATTTGTCTATCTTGTTTATTTAATGATATTGCATTCAAAAAGAAAAGAAACCACTAGTGAATGGAGTGTTCTTACTTGTGTAAATGCATATATGCAATAAACTTTACATTTAGAGGATAATTTTAAATATATATGTGTGTGTGTGTGTGTGTGTGTGTGTGTGTGTGTGTGTGTGTGTGTGTGTGTGTGTGTGTGTGTATGTATATTTGTGAAGGATTAAAATGTTATTAACTTCAAGTTGATATTCGTTTAAGTCAAAATTTGAATTTTAAAACTAAAAACGAATGGGTGGAGGCCACCTATAACCCCCAAAATCAGAAGGAAAACTATGTGTAAGAAGTGGGGGGCAGCTACCATAATGGTGCCTTCCAACTTTGGAAAAGACACAAAGTTAGTGGGTGCAAAAAGCATTCAAAAAGAGAGGGGATAACTAGAGAGTAAATTTTGGTGAAAAAGCACGAAAAAGAGATCATTTCGGTCAACCGAGACAAGGAAAAAGCTGATCCCATAGCTTTCCAGAAATTCATCACCTCTCATCTTGGTCAGTTGGGTGCTAGAATAGAGGTAAGTTCAACCCTTATAGAATGTTTTCATTGTTTTACAATGCTTTTCCAATACTATTGAATCCTAGGCTTTTCTATTATCATTCTTGAATTGAAGAACAACTAGTTCTTTGAATACGCTTGCATTCAAATTATCTATATATGCACATTTACGGGCTTGCCGTAATGGCATCGACCCTGTTGCTTTGAGTCAAGGGAGGCATAATCCATGAGCCTGCCCCTTTCCATGGCCATCACCACCTTGGCTGGCCATAATCCCTTTGATTTCTATGTCTAAAACAATATAGGTAGGGGTATATTGCACCTTGCATGCAATTGCACGTGCGATGGGTCGATGATTGAACCCTTATTTGTTCTATGGAGCCATAAAACAACTAAGTGATGCTATCGACATCAACTATGTAAAATTGTTTAATTCGGGTGATGACCAACCCACATTTGACCCATGTAATCACTAAATATTTGGTTTGGGAAATAGGCCTAGGAATGATATGATCATTCCATGCTTTGTATGTATTTATCATTGTGACATGATGTTTGTATCAAACGATTCTCATCATTCTATTCAACAAATTTAGATCCCAAAAGGGAATCAATTACTCTTTGATGTTAATCATACCTTAGCAAGCTGCACGATGAAGATTCATCATTCTAATTTAAATATCAAAATAAATGATGACATTATATATATATGTATATATATACAGACATTAGGCTGAAATGTTTTATTGAGTTGAGTGGTCCTTATCACTATTATTCATATCCTAGTTTATGGTGACCTTATTGTTTGGTTGATAGACCCCATGATGTGTAAAGAAATCAAGTGATCTATACTATGTATTAAGCCAAATGATAGCATGCTACGTTTCTAAATAATAACATGCTTATCGTTCCTTAACTCATTATCATATGTTTACAAGAAATGAGAAGAACCAAATATTGTTCTTCATATCGATCCACATAATGTTAAATATTTTCATTATTGTTTTAAAACGATACAAGAATACTAGTATCAGTCTCAATGTCGAAGTGTTGGTGTAATTAAATGTCTTGTACCTTGTCCTAGGTCATGATTACACCTTAGTTAAGTTTACTTAGGGACCACATAGGAGGTTGTAGGAGATTTTCCACTTTTGGTGGACTTGACATGTCATTACCACATCACTTCCACCTTTTGTGGACACATCATGTGATTATCTCTCCATCTTTTGTGGGTGATCCACCTTTTGTGGTGATTATCACATTATCTCTTTCCCACTTTAGGTGGAGTGATAACTTTTCCTAGTTGTCTCATGTCATAAGATTACGACACTTGTCATAATCTTATGCCCTCCTATGTTCTCACCTTGGCTATATAACCAAGGGGTCTCCTATGCATAGCATTGTATTGTACCATTCTATCATCTCATATTATTGACATTGAATACAGTTTATTCTTGTCATATTCTTTTCTCTTTTGTGCTTTCTATTAGGCCTCTAGATCTTGGGTGGCTACCTTCATAGCCAATTCTTACATGGTATCAGAGCTGTTGGAGTGCCTTTGGTTAGTCATTTGAAGAGTGGTGTATTTTCATATCTATGTTGCAGCAGCATATTGGAGCATCCTACGCCAAATCTGAGCCCACCATTGCGTTCGGGAGGTCGTTTTTAGTCAAGATTGCCTTTCGTTTCGTCGAAATCGGATATTGGGAGCTCCAAATTTGAAAATTTTGCCAATTTGGGTATTTTTCTCAATTTTCTGAATTTTTATATAGTTTTGGGAAAATTATTTTCTAGCAAAACATCTATTCATTCGTCAGAAAATTTTTGAATTATTTTTTAGAAAATCTACCCATTTGTAAGGGCATCTTTTTCAGATTTTGCAGATTTTATTTGTAAAAAATAAAAGGGAAAATCATTCAAAAAATGTATAATTTCACAGATTTATTTTTTGAATCAAAAAGCTTGTATTTATTTTTTGATTTTTTATAAATCAAAAAATTATAAATCAAAAATTTCAAAAATAAAATAAAATAAAAATCTGCAAGTACGTAGAGTACACAGGGTACTCTACAGTACCTGCGGTGGGAGTGTGGAAGTACCGCAGAGGCCATGTGGCCTCTTAGCCGTGGCCCTCACGGCCACTCTTCCACTCAACCATCGGCAACTGGCGGCCTGTTCAGCCAAACGGCCGGCAAAAATTCCGGCCACGTCCACTGTTCACTCAATCGCGGCAATCAAAAATCCGAGATTTTTTTTAAATCGGCGGCAATTTTATCAAATCTAGCATCGGCAAAAAAAAGCTTCCGTCAGAAGAATATTCTGATTATTGCAGAGCATATTCCTGGTATTTTTCCCGACGGTCAACGACAGCAGTGACATCTAAATGGCCATCAAAATTAACCCTCTACAGATTGTGACGGCCAAGAAACCATCAAATTTAAGTTCATGATTTGATGACGTCAGCACGACGTCACCCATTTTAAATTTTTTTTCCCCCCTCACCAATGAGCTTTTCAATTTTGCAGTTCGACTTTGGAAGGCCATCTCGCTCATTTTTGCTCCTTTTTTTGAGCAATTTTTTTTTATTTGAGCTAATTTTTCGTGTACTTCGCAGTGGTGTACTTGGTTTCTGATTTTGGTGGACAGATTTTCCAGAATTTTCAGTTTCTCAACATTGTACCTATCTTGTCACCATTTCTGCAACCTCTGAGGCTTCGTTCAGGCTCATATGAACTCCTTTTCAGGTGCCATTTTTTTTGAAAGTGCATGATTTTTTGTCTACTTCTTGAATCTGCAATCATTTTGAAGCGATCTTGAGTGGATTTTGTACTTTCAACATATGGTATTTTTTGGCCTCTTTGGCACTTGTATTGCATAGATTTGAATGTAGGTCTTTGCTTCATTGTTCTAGTCTGTTCTCAGCCTATTTATTGGAAAGTTGTAAATCAGAAATCATAATCCCACTTAGCCAAGTTGTAAGTGGCCTATTGTACACACACTACATTATAAAGTGCCAATATCATCTATTTGTGGGGGGGTACTTTGATTGAGTGAATTTGGGGGAGTGTATCTTGTGTGATTTTTCATATTTTCTCTCTTGTGCTCTTGCATTGCATCATGGGTTCATCTAAAGTTCCACTCTTAACTGCACATAATTATGGTACATGGAAAGTACGTGCATGGAGTAAACTAATGGAAAAAGGTTTAATTCACTACATTGATGGAACCATAACTACACCTTCAGATCATAAGGAAGATCCAATTGCATATATGGATTGGCTCACTAAAACTTCTATGGCATTGGGTACACTAAGAAAGTTCATTTCAGATGATCTCATTTTTCATGATGATAAATGTACTACAGCTAAGGAAGCTTGGGATAAGCTTGCTACTTTGTATGGTAAGGTTGATAAGGTTAAGGGATACAAACTTGAACATGATCTCTTAAGCCTTGATCCCAAGGATTTTGATACAATTCAGGATTATGTCACTAAGGCAAATGAACTAAGAGCACAACTAAAAGATTGTGGTATTGAAAAAGAGGATGATCAATTGGTCTTCAACTTGTTAGACAAACTTCCAGTTGAGTATGCAACCTTTGTTTCAAGTTTTCAGACTCAAAGATTGACAATAAGTAACTTCACAACACCATCTTTTGAGGCTCTCACAGATCTTTTGATTCTTGAGCAAAATAAGTTGATGAAAATGAGAATTCTCAAGTCTTCAACTTCAAAAGCATTGGTGGTCAATCATGGAAACAATAAGCAAGGCAAAGGGAAAGACCAAAAGCAATCTTCACTAAAGCCACAAGGAGAGAACAAACAATCCACTCCTCCACAACAAAGCTCAACATCATCTTCTTCAAAGAAGTACAATAATTCAAACAAGAGGGAGCAACCAACATGTGCATATTGCAAAAAGATTGGTCATGATGAGCATCGTTGTCATGTTAAGCAAATTGATGAGCTGAAAAACATCCTTAAGAAGAACAACATCAACTTTCTAGCTGCATATCAAGAGAAGGACTCATCCCCTTCCACTTCTTCTAAGAAAAAAAGTACAACTCTCATGGCAACAACATCAAGCTCATCTCCTTCTTCTTCATCTCAATATGAGAAACATAAGGCGCAAGCATTTCTTGCTTTTGCAGATTCCAATTCAGATAGGTGGATCCTTGATTCAGGAGCTTCACATCATATGACTTCGTCCAAGGATATGTTCTCTTCATTTGATTCTTGTTCATCACCACCCATCTTGATGGCCAACAACACATCTTTGGTAGTTTGTGGGAAGGGTTCTATTGACGTTGAAGGTGGAGCATTTAATGATGTTCTATGTGTGCCTACTTTGTCAAGGAATATCCTCTCCATCTATCTGATTACACATAGCGGTACAGGAAAGAGTGTAGAGTTCACACCAGATTCTGTCATTGTTCGGGATTTGCATAGCAAGGCTCTTGTTGCAGTTGGGGAGGTTGATGATCGTTCTCGATTCTACACCTTCTCATATTTTGCTCCTATTGATGATTCAATTCACTCTAGTGTGGACACACTTGAGGAGATTGAGTATGGTTACTTGAATCTTGGAGTGGCTTCTACTCCTGAGGTTCTTGAGCCTATTGTTGATACTCCATCTTCTACATTGACTGATGTACCTGATGACACTTGTGTTCCGATAGTTTTAGTTCCTTGTGATTCAGTGCAACAGTGTATACCTTGTCTTCCAACAACAACTTCATGGGATGACTACTTGTCAGACATTGGCAGTTTGTTTGTGGAATCCTACATTGCAGATTTGGGAGACACATTTGATTCCTTACATCTTCTCTTTGATGAAGGTGATTCTTCTTCAGTTGTTGTGAGGGAACACTCTGACCCTCCTCTACATGATCAGTCTTTCGAGGTTGACGTGATTGTGGATGCATCTTTACAACAGTTGGAGGAGGCCACTTTCTCTCTTAAGGAGACATCGTCTTTGGAGTATGTTCTACCTTCATCCTTGCTAGATCTTGAGTTGTCTTTTTCAGCAGATGAGAGTGTTGTTGCAAAGGGGTTCTCACAAGTTTCAGGAAGTGACTACACCATTGCAGCTTCACATATTTTGGGGAAGGCATCTTTCAGCATCAACACAGGGACATTTGAGTAGATTTCAAAGACTTCTTACACTTTGAGGGTTTTTCCTTCTTCACTTGTGGATTGGGGAGACTTCATTCATCCACCTTTGGTATTGTTTCTTCCTAAGGGGAGGAACGTTGTTCGACAGTTTTGGAGTAGCTTCTTCATTCCTTCTCGAGCATCTTCCATGGGTGATCATTATACATTGCAGGGGGGCTACCTTGTCTCTCTTATTCTCTTGTATGGGGGGGACTTTTTCCTCACATGGGGTTTTTTCCTTCTCATGCCATGTTCATAGGATTTTGTATCTTATCTCTCTTTTGGGGGGTAGTTTTTTCTCATTGGGTTTTTCTATCTTTACTCCACTTGTGAGAGATTTCATTGCATTTGTACATGGGTACCTAACATGGCCTAGTAGCTGGGACCCATCTTGCATTGTTTTCATTTGTGTACATTCTCCCTAAGTTGCACTTAAGGGGGGGTGTTGGTGTAATTAAATGTCTTGTACCTTGTCCTAGGTCATGATTACACCTTAGTTAAGTTTACTTAGGGACCACATAGGAGGTTGTAGGAGATTTTCCACTTTTGGTGGACTTGACATGTCATCACCACATCACTTCCACCTTTTGTGGACACATCATGTGATTATCTCTCCACCTTTTGTGGGTGATCCACCTTTTGTGGTGATTATCACATTATCTCTTTCCCACTTTAGGTGGAGTGATAACTTTTCCTAGTTGTCTCATGTCATAAGATTACGACACTTGTCATAATCTTATGCCCTCCTATGTTCTCACCTTGGCTATATAACCAAGGGGTCTCCTATGCATAGCATTGTATTGTACCATTCTATCATCTCATATTATTGACATTGAATATAGTTTATTCTTGTCATATTCTTTTCTCTCTTTTGTGCTTTCTATTACGCCTCTAGATCTTGGGTGGCTACCTTCATAGCCAATTCTTACACGAAGCCTTGAGAAGAATGAAAGGGGCCCAAATGATAAATTTTTGTTTTGTGTGGAATACCATATTTAAGTCTCTATTTTTGAAAATAGAGCAACATTTCTATTGTCCTTATGGAAAAGTTGATGCTTCTACCCATGGAAGACTTATTGGAAGTGTATGATATCGACCCTTATACTTTTGATGTATCTTTCATTTTGTGACATAAAGGAAGACCTGGAGGTTAATTTCTAAATTTTCTTGTTAAAGAAATTGAACAAAACAGATTAAGACTAACTCTATTGATTGATTATATGATGAATGATTACATTGAAAGGAGGTCAAATTGTTCATCTAGTATGTTGGAATTTAGTTAAATATGCAGATTTATTATGTTACCAATTTCAAGTTGATTTTATGCAAAATGACTTAGTGACATATTGTTTGGAACACAATATTATTTCATGGTCTAGAAAATGTTGTTTAATGATTATGTTTCTCTGTTCTACATCTGATGAAAGTTGACATCTATTTGAACATTTGAAATTTGTATGTGGAATGAATCTTCTTTTATTTTAAAAGAATGTATATGCATACACCATTTTTAACAGAAGGCCATATATGTGTACATGCATAAATTTTCCATTTATGCATTACACATACATGAGATATACCTTCTTTAAAAATTATACTATTTTCTTTTTTTGAAATGTAGATTTCATTCCACGTAAGGAGTAAAGGAAATAATGGAATATGTAGAAACTATGTTGCAAGTATGAAGGTGTTGTCATTGATGTCAATAGGAAGTCTATTGACTAGTGTTGTCATTGATGTCAACTATGTGCTAAGGAAGGTTGTTGCATGATGAAGATGTCGATGATATTGAAAAAATTGTGAAAAAGAGGAAACTAGGTTATTGAAGGTTGTGTGTGTAGTTGAGATATTGAGGAAGTGTTGTGAGTACATGGAGCTATATTTTTGTGTAGTGTTTGAAGATGAGTTGGAATGAAGTAATGAGTCGAGATGATTCCTTTGGTACTTGGTTTCCAAGCGCTTTTGAGAAAACTTGATAAATAGAGTAAACAATGTTGTGCAAGTGTTCAAAATGTGCTCCAAGATGTGCTTC
>VDFB02071698.1:0-16191 GCA_007258455.2 Sequoia sempervirens
ATTTAATGTGTTTATTATCATTTATTTAATTATTTTACTTTTTCAAAATATGTTAATTAGTTAATCTTATTTCATAATTATTTCAATGTATTTTTAAATATTGGGATATGGTAGTTATTTTTAAGTTTTAATGTTTATAGTTATAATATGTTTTTTTTTTTGTTTTTTTTTCAATGATGAATGTCAAATATAAATAAATGTAATTAAGAAAAATAAATGTGAAAGATAAGGTATATTTGAAATTTTATTTATACTACTAGGAATCATTCTTTCAAATTGCTATACCAAAAATTATAGTTCAAAAACAAATTATATTTGTTTCAAACATAGGGTGATCCCATAATAGAGGTTTACAATTTTTGGCCAAACTGGACACTGAAATAATTTTTTTTAACTAAATCTTCACTTTAGACACTTATAGTGGCTAAACTGTGAGGAATTTGAAGATGATGCAAACTAGAGTTTTGTGACATTTTTTTCTGTAAATTCTAAATATATTTTTTTCAAAAAGTTTAGAATCAGATTGCACTTCTTTTTCCATCTCCCTCGAAAACTAGTTTTTTATCAGAAAACAACATTTTTAAAAAGTGATGCTCATCGTATAACACATAAATTTTTTTCCATGAAGCATAAAATTCTAATTCTTTTAAATTTAGATTTGTAACTATGATATCTAGTGCTTCCACTTGGTTAGATAGTTTTTTATTGAATATTTTTTCTTTAATCAAGGTACAAATTCAAACCAATTACAATTCAGACATAGCGCGACCGTATAATGCGTAACTTTTTTTGTATGTATCAAAAATAAATTTTATTTTTTTGTTCAATCAAGGACTTCAATATCCGGTGCACTCATATTTTTCAATTTTTCCACATGTGCAAAACATAGAGCTTGATTTTCGTTGAAAAACCTACATTCACAAGAAATAAAAAATAAATATAATAATCAAATGAAATTTTATTAAAATTATAATTTTTTGGAAGCTTATAATAAGGACTACAATTTTTTTTTAAAAAAAAATTTAAATGAATTCATTTTATCCCCCGAAAGGTAAATCAAAAGTGGTTTTTTATCAGCATTTTGATAGCTGTAAAGGAGACTTTGTTATAGGTATGGTTTAAAACTAGCGGGGTTCTATCTAAGGGGGCTTGGTCTAAGGTAGTTTGATCAAAGCATCTTCAATTGGAATCCTTTAAATGGAACATTTCAAGGCTTAAATCATTATATTTTCTAAAAATATGTGATTTCAACAAAAATCAGGATCTCCTAGAAATTGTAAACCATTATTGTGGCAGCACCCATTTATAAATAAAATATCTTCTATATGAATTTCAAACTTCTATTACAAACTTATATAAAAACTTCTATTACAAACTTCTATTTCAAACTTATATAAATAAAATATCTTCCATATGAAATTATCATGTATGCATACATATACTTCTCTATCGGCATTCCCCTTGCACCCCTCCTGGTGCAAGTGCTAGTTAATATAGATGGAGGGCTAGTCTAGGGGTAGCCCTAGCCATAAGAGGCTCTTTCTTTGGCAGTGCTAACCCAAAAGTTTCCTCCATGTTTAAGCTATTCTTCCCTAGTGGCAACTCCCAATCAAAGGCATGGATCAATGACCCTAAATTGTACTCTACAATAGAAATTCCCATCCTAGTACCAGGACACATACGCCTTCCTGCACCAAAGGGTATGAGTTGGAAGTCACCACCAGATGGATCAATTTTGGAACCAAAAAACCTATTGGGATTAAATTCTAGGGGATTGTCCCATATTTCTGGGTCCCTTCCAATACCCCAAATATTGAGTGTGAAGCGTGTTCCCTTAGGTATGTAGTAGCCACCAACTTGACAAGCCTTTGTAGAAACTCGTGGAAGGCTAAGAGGAGTGGGAGGGTGTTTACGAAATACTTCCTTGCAAATGGCCACTAAGTAGGGAAGCTTTGGAATGTCTAATACTTGGAAGTGCCTATCTTTACCAATAACTTCATCCATTTCAGCCTGGGCATGTTTTAGAAGTTTAGGATTTAGGATAAGCTCAGAAAGTGCCCATTCTATCACAATACTTGTTGTGTCAGTTCCTCCAGTGAACAGATCCTACAAAACACATAAAACAAAATCAATTATAATTTAATTTTTTCACTTCAAAATAATATGAAGAATAATCCACAATATTCCAATCCTACTATCTACTAGTGCACATTAGTATATCTTAACCTAATATAAAATGATTATAGAAAGACACAATTTTATATAGTATAATGGCAAGTTACCTTAATCTAAGATGAGGTCCCCCAATTATAATGTTTAGCTTTAATTTAAAAAATCATAAAACCTTATAATTCTATGTCTATAGTTTAAACTTTTTATTTATTATTGACTCATTTGCATAGTTTGAAATTAACTAATAGACTTTGTTTTTAATGGTCAATTATTTTCTTATAAGCATTAGAAATATAAATGATAATATTAGTTACTCTTCTATTTGAATTTTTAATATTATCCTGCACATTAACTTATTTTGTATTATCATTTCCTAAAAGATTAAAATATTAAAACAAACATTTCACACACTAGTAGAGCAAATTATCAATATATCCAAAATGTTTATGGTATAATTAATGTTTGAAAAATTAAATGAACATAAAATATTGTCAGTCTTATTTGAAAGATACTTGAATGATAGTTTATCATACTAATATTCTTAATAATTCAATATTTTCTACATAAACAAATAATTTTCTGAGCTTGAAACTTTATGCTTCATTTTTAATCTATATTTGAATAAATAAAAAGATATAATATTTCTAATGCATTGTATCAAAAATAGATATTTTACCAGAAGAAGACCCTTGATATTATCATCAGATAGCCTCTCTTCCTTGCCATCAAAATTCTTCTTTTTAGACATAAGCACATCCAATAAATCTGGAGTTGCTCGTGTGTTAGCGGTGGCCTGGTGTTCTGCAATCATCTTATTTAATGTATCATCGAACTGTTTTGTTATCTTCTTCATACTCCCTTGTACCCTATTCAAATCCATCCATGCAATAGAAGGTATAAAATCACCTATATTAAATTTCCCTGCTATAGCCAAGAGCTCCTCTATATTGTGCTTGAACTGATTGGCCTCATCCCCTTGACCCTCAAAAACTCGCTTGCTTAAAATCGTTTGACCAAAAATGTTGGTTATACAGATGCTAAGAAGGTCTAGCACATTTATTGTTTGGTTATTGCAACTCTGAACAAAAATGGATTTAAGCATGCGACCTGTCTCAATTTCTCTTACTGGCTGCCAGTCATCTAATGCCTTAGCACCGAACATGTGAATGTTGCATAGCTGATTAAAAAAGAGTTTAAGGTTAAACTTAGCCAATTTCTTTCAAAAACAAATCTAACATTATAAATAGAAATTTATACCAACTAATCACTAAAAATTAATGGATAAACACTTCCACAAGAGCTATGAATCAGTGAGATCACAAATGGGAACCTCATCCTCAATTTAAATATTCCACAATTGCATCCCAATGAAGTTTGAACCTTGATGGCAAGAACAACACCACAACAACTTATCCATCATACTATATCACTATTGACCACTATTAAATAATTTTAACCGTTTCATAATTCATCTCATTTTTCATAGAGTTGTTTTTTCATACTAGGCATTGAAAGCCACACTATATAGTCCATATAACCAGGAAGGAAAGAGCATGTAGAAGGTGTAATGATAATAGCAGGCTTAGAAACAACTAACAAGCATTTTGGGATGAGTTTTGGATTTGGTGGCTTATTTTAGAGCAAGATCAATACACAATCTCAGACAATATTGCAGTTGCACAACCTTGTTTTAGGGATTTTTTAAAGATTCTGGGATTGATTCTACTTGCAATATAATTTATTTATTCCACTTTATGCACTATTTTTATTTGCATTGGCTTTAAAATCTTTGGATTTGGTGGTTCAGGTTTTTTTAAAAATATGTTAGGATTTGGTGGTTCAGGGTTTTTTCTAGGTTTTTCTTCTATATTTGGATATTGCCTGAATTCAATAGGAGAGAAATTTCATTCGGATTATGATGAAAAGCATAATGGATGAGGACATGGCTTGTCTGTATTTAGAATATCTAAGACAGATTGTCAGATTTTTTTTTTGATTGAATGAATTATTTATTTTATTTAATAGTCAAATAGTCAATATTAATTTTACAACATACCTACAGTAAAAAGTGATAAATATCTTTTTGCATTAATTTAAATTAACCCTTAACTATTAAACTGAATAATCATCTATTGAAACCAAAGAACCACAAGTCTAAGTAGCATTTTAGATTACGCCAAAGTAGAAGGGTGAATAATCATCTATCTAAAGATTATAATTTACTTTCTCCATTAAAACTAATAACAATTTCCTTGGTGAGGAGTAAGCCTAAATGAAGACTGTATTACATAAAAAGGCAGATGTTTCTCATACCATCAATTTTTTTAAAGAATTATATATATATACACTACATGAAAAGACAGATTTTTTTGATATCATAATTTTTTAAAAAAAATTATAATTGTATACATATTTAATTTTATATGTTTTTCTTTGAAATAAACTATGATATAACTTTTAGATACAACCATAAATAGATAACCATCACAAAAATATTTGGTTGCAGATTGACCATCAATTTTAAGCTATTGATATGTCTCTATCTAAATCTAAAACAAAAGCTTAATGGATACCAGATTGAGACAGTTCATCTCTAAAAAGCTTCCCTAAAAATAAATAGATATTTTAGAAGGCTGTGGTGAAATACCTTTCTGAACATCTTCCAACGGTCTCCATAGGGAGCCCACCCCATGTCCTGCATGTTGTAAGAGAAAAAATTAGACGTGAAACTGCTAGTCCTGTTGGAGAAATTTATATCCAAAGTCTTCAAAAAGGCCTTCGCAGCAGCAGGGGTGTTGGCCACCACCATTTTAGAGGTACCCATTTTAAGATAGACTATTGGACCATATTTCCTTGACAGCTCTGTCAAAGCGACATGAGGCGTTGAGCCCAGCAATGGCAAGCAGCCTAAAACAGGCCATCCTGATGGCCCAGGTGGAAGCTTCTTATTCTTGCTAAAAAGATAGCTAAATCCAATGTACAGACAAACCCATGAAAATCCCCACAACAAAAACTCATGAATCAGACCCACTTCCATTGTATGATTCTCAAGGGATGGTGCAAATAACCAGAACTACAGTCTGTCTTTATAGCATTTGTTAGAGTTGAAATTGCAGTGTTATGGTCTGCGGCACGTGGAATAGATTAACCCGAGTATTGACTGAGAATTGATAGAGAGAAGGATAGGAAGCAGAGATGTCAAAAACTGTGACATCAGTATTGGGTGGTATGAATTGCCATTCCGGGTGCAGAAAGTCCATGGCTTTTATTAGCATTGATAGAGAGAAGGACATGAAGCAGAGATGTCAAAAACTGTGACATTAGTATTGGGTGGTATGAATTGCCATTCAGGGTGGAGAAAGTCCATGGCTTTTATCTTCAAACAAACTCTGGCGTCAGTATTGACAGAGAGAAGGACAGGAAGCAGAGATGTCAAAAACAAACCTGTGACATCAGTATTGGGTGGTATGAATTGCCATTCCAGGTGCAGAAAGTCCATGGCTTTTATTAGCATTGATAGAGAGAAGGACATGAAGCAGAGATGTCAAGAACTGTGACATTAGTATTGGGTGGTATGAATTGCCATTCAGGGTGGAGAAAGTCCATGGCTTTTATCTTCAAACAAACTCTGGCGTCAGTATTGACAGAGAGAAGGACAGGAAGCAGAGATGTCAAAAACAAACCTGTGACATCAGTATTGGGTGGTATGAATTGCCATTCCAGGTGCAGAAAGTCCATGGCTTTTATTAGCATTGATAGAGAGAAGGACATGAAGCAGAGATGTCAAGAACTGTGACATTAGTATTGGGTGGTATGAATTGCCATTCAGGGTGGAGAAAGTCCATGGCTTTTATCTTCAAACAAACTCTGGCGTCAGTATTGACAGAGAGAAGGACAGGAAGCAGAGATGTCAAAGAAAACAAACAACGACATCATTGGGTGGTATGGTATATTCGGGTTTAAGAAAGTCCATGGCTTTTATTAGCATTGATAGAGAGGAGGACTGGAAGCAGAGATGGCAAAAACTGACGTCAGTATTGGGTGTATGAATTGCCATTCAGGGTGCGGAAAGTCCATGGCTTTTATCTTCAAAGAAACTCTCGTCTCTTCTTGTACAAACCTGAAATTTAACATAATATTTTATTAGAATTAATTGATAACTACATATAATTAACATATCTACAATTTTGGTTGATACATATTCAACATGTTAATACTTTAGATATTTATTAATCTACACTTGAAGAATTTTCTTCAACATTTAACGTATTTTACATATGACAAAATTGAGTTCAAATTGTAGTGTTAAGGTCTGACTGCACGTGGAATAGTTTAACCCAAGTATTGACTAAGAAATGATAGAGAGGACAGAAAGCGGAGTTGCTAAAACTGTGACATCAGTAGGTACTGGGTGGCATGAATTATGAACTGCCATAAAGAAAGTTTCGTGTCTTCTAGAGATAAATGATTTCAAACTCAAACGCAAGAAACATTCGTCTCTTCTAGAGATAAATGATTTCAAACTCAAACGCAAGAAACAAACATAAATTATTATAGGGAAATACTATCACATTTAGTTAAAAGGAGGATGGATAAAACCCCTCACACCAAGCTTCCCCTTTTTCTTGCAACAACATTTGAATGAAAGAATTCAAAGGATGTGGTGGTGACTACATCTAACACCTCACCGATTATTGACACACATATCAGCTATTTGAGAGCAATGTTGTTAACATGATCTACGAAGAGATTTTTGGTATTGGAGATAGGAACTCTCACCGATTTGCCTATTTTCTTTGCCTATGATTTTAAGTTGCTCATTGCAAACTATTATTTTGGCATACTAGAGGCCAATTCATCAATACAAACCTCTAAATGCTCTCATCATTTTCAAGGTGATCCCATCTTTCTATGTACACCCAAGATCAAGTCACACCCAATATTGCTTTGATAATATAATAGAACAACACCCTCAATTCTTTAATATTTATTTAACTCAGGTTATTATAATTTATGGCTTGAAATAAAGCTCAACAACTCCCTACAAACATAGAATCTAACATGATAGGTCTAACAAGAACTAATTAACAACAAAATAAAGACTATTAACACATCTAATATCTTATGGACACATCTAAACCTCTTATTGACACATATTCAACATGTAAATTATTTATTTATTCATTATTTATATTACCAATCCAAAATAATTATTAATTTGTTAAATCATGTAAATCATTTTTAATTTTAAGACCTACAAAACATTGATTAAGATAAAAGTTGGGTCAAACTACTACAAACAAAAATAATTTGAGCATTAAATTATTATATTTAGGATAGAACTAAACAAAGACAAAGTCAAAAATAAAATAAAAAAGAAGTGATTTGATAACTTTTTCATCTTAATCCAATAGAAAGAAAGATAAAAAAAAGATTACGAACTTTTATCCTTTACACTTAAAGTTGTTTTACTTAATGAATATATAACTCAATATTTATACATTTTAAATGTAAAATATAAAATTAAAAGTTTAACATGCCATAAAATCTAACACAAACCCTATTTACATATAATTCTAGATTAATTTATATTACTTTATATAGATAAAAAATATAAATACAATTATTTAGAAAAATAATAAATTTTATATTTTATATTTATGTGGGTGGTAGGGTGGGCATCCCTCTAGGAAGGTGGAGGGAGGTGGAATGTATGCCATGGTGGCAACCAACAGGCAGTCTTCATGTCTTAGGTGGCAATTACGCAGTTGGGGTGGCAAACGATGGTGTAGTCATTAAGGCGGAAGTACGGGGGATGTCAGTGTTTTCGCTGGTTGCTTTGTTCTTTGATGATGGTTTTTCAAGGAATTAGAGCTCACATTTTTTGGAGTGACATCTCACATACCGGGAGATGGTCAATTAGAAGGGGTGGCAGCATTTTCATAGCCTGGTCTATTTATGGTAAACTTGGCTATCTTCTGCATTATGCATTTTTTGAGATGTGAGGAGTCTGTGGGTTTCTTTCCTTTCCTTCTATCAAGTGTCTCTGATAAGAGGTTGAGGATGGAAAAGAGTGCATAATTTATAGTGGAGGTTTATGTTGTGGGCCTTGCTCGATTCGAAGCAAATGCAGCCAATCCTTGGTTGTCGGTGAAGCGAGGGCTTCTTTGGGAAGTGTTGATGGAACATTGAAACAAATTTTGGTGAAGTATGATCCGTTGGTGCTTGCGGCGGTGAAGATGGTGTTGGGTACTGGACATTTGGAATCCAAGGAGTATGGGAGAGATAATTTGCATGTCTTGTCATGTTTCCTTGCCTCTCTGTTGGATAATTTGGATCCAAAGGCGAAGGCTAAGCAATTGTTGTTGAAGCTATTCAGAGAGGACCTGGTCAAAGGCATTGATGAGGTGATCTGAGTGGTGTTAGAAGGTAGAGGTTTCCTATGCCCTTGTGATGTGGGACGAGTTAGTTTGGAGGATACGGTGAAAATCTACCCATTCCTTTTGGATTTGCAGGGTCTGGGACTGATGCGGCATAGGGCAATGACGGCAATTGCCATTATTTTTCTGAAGAAGGTTTTCAGGTTGATGGTTGTGGACAAAGAAGATTGGAAGGAGGAGTTTAAAGGTTTTGCAGTTTTAAATAAATTATTGTAAGCTAGGGGGCGTTTGTTCTTTTTGGGTAGTGGTTGTCTTTTTGGTTGGTCTAGAATCTTTTCGCCATTACAGTGGCTAGTGGTTGTTAATTTTATCAGTAGTTAGCAGTCGTCAATTATAGTTGTATTTGTTGGTTTGATAAACTCTTGGCACAATTTTTTTGGTGGCTCTTGAGGGTTGGTTTACAAGGGTTTTCTAATAGCCCTCTTTTCTGCATGGCAAATGCTTGTTATTCTGAAGCTTTTAATTAATATAAATATATAAACTCTTATGCATCAAACATATATATTTATATTTATATTGTGAATTACATTTCAAAATTAAAATAATAAATTATGATTACATTATTGTATAAAAAAATATTTAAAATGGTAAAGAATTTATGCATAAATATAAATATTGTATCATTAATTTTTTAATTAATAGACCATTAATTTTTAAAAAGATATACAACTACCACCCCTTTGAATGATAGGTTAGTTAATAATTAAAAATTAGGTTTTACCTCATCCTAAAAGCGACAACATATTTCTAGATGATCATTCATGTACTTTAACAATAGCTCTAAAAGAGCTAGAGTCCCTGTTGGACAAGAAAAGTAATGTTTATGAGTTTTTTTTAGTAGTTGTGATAGTAATTGTTTATATAATGTCGAATAGTTATGATATTAGGTGTGTGTACAATGCCCAACAGTTCTGACTTGAGAAAATATAATGTAGGGTGATGTTAGGAAGAAGATGCCAACATAAGTGAATGGACAAATATAAATTCTGCTAGTGTAAATTTAGGGTATACATCTTTCATTTTGTAGAGCTTGATTGGTCATTTAGAATTTGGGTAAGTTTAATGTCTTAATTACTCATATTTTTGGATGTAGATGACAAACAATTTATGGTCTTTGAACATTGTAAGATATGGCCATTTTTCATTGTTTGAAATAGTGTTTGTATGTTTATGTATATATATATACATATATATATATATATACATATATATATGTATATATATACGTATATATATATGTATATATATACGTATATATATATATATATATGTATATATATATTTATATTTTGAATTACATTTCAAAATTAAAATAATAAATTATTTTTATATTATTGTATAAAAAAATATTTAAAATGTTAAAGAATTTATGCATAAATATAAATATTGTATCATTAATTTTTTTAAAAGACATACAATTACCACCCCTTAGAATGATAGGTTAGTTAATAATTAAAAATTAGGTTTTACCTCATCCTAAAAGTGACAACATATTTCTAGATGATCATTCATGTACTTTAACAAGTGCTCTAAAAGAGCTAGAGTCACTGTCGAACAGGAAAAGTAAGGTTTATGAGTTTTTGTTGAGTAGTTGTGATAGTAATTGTTTATATAATGTCGAATAGTTATGATATTAGGTGTGTGTACAATGCCCAACAGTTCTGACTTGAGAAAATATAATGTAGGATGATGTTAGGAAGAAGATGCCAACATAAGCAAATGGACAAATATAAATTTTGCTAGTGTAAATTTAGGGTATACATCTTTCATTTTGTAGAGCTTGATTGGTCATTTAGAATTTGGGTAAGTTTAATGTCTTAATTACTCATATTTTTGGATGTAGATGACAAACAATTTATGGTCTTCAAACATTGTAAGATATGGCCATTTTTCATTGTTTGAAATAGTGTTTGTATGTTTATGTATGTATATATATGTATTTATATACATGCATGTGCTTTGTATTTTGCATTTATTTTGATCTGATTTTCATTTGTTGTGAATAGATTGAAGTGTGGTTGCTATTAATGCATTATATTGTTCAACTTTGAATGTGTCAAGTAAAAGATTATTAGCCGATAGGCTATTATAGGTGGGAATTCCCACTGAAAAAGTCTATTGTGTGATTTCGAGAAAGACTATTCCGGTGGGATTGCCAGTAAATATGGACCTTCGATGATGGGATTGCATGGATAGTATTTCCGTGCATTACTTGACCCTTGGCTTTCCTCAAGAGACTCCCTATACTTTGCACGGTAACCTTCGTTTCTCTTCATGTGAAAGAGGGGGAGTAAGCATTATAGGTGACAAGCTTCATTTACACGCCAACAGTCAAATCCAATAGTCCACATTCAAGGGTCATGTTATATGTGAAGGGTTTATGGCATAAGATGAGAGGAGGAATTCAGAGGAAGTTTTTTGGACAGTGGAGAAGCTTTTCTCTAATGGATAGATTTGGTTGTTGCATCTCTCATCTCTTCATCAATAGGTGACTCCGACAAGCCCAACAAGGGTTTCAAAACTTAGGTCTCATCTATCTTTTCAGTGCCGCATTTGCCATTGAAAGACGGGTAGAGGCTGGTGAAGGAAGCGTTGTTGAAAATTACTAGATGAGACAGAAGCAACCAATTTGACCCTTTAACAACGACACTGTAGGAGGAGCACTGGCAATGGGGATCAAATCATTCGACAGGAGGAATTTCTTTTTCCCCATCTCTTATAAACGATTTCATGTTTCCTTTTGTTGCCCTTTATTTTCAGTCCTATATGGAGAACTTTGAGTTGTTGTATCTTCTTTTAAGCATTGAAAAGTGGGAGAATGTAAGTAGGATGAGGTTTTTTACATTCATTGGCTCAAACATTAGATTTGCATCATAATGCATTGGTATGGAGGAAAAGAATTACAATAGTTGATTACAGAGAAATCTCATTTCTTGAAAAAAAAATACAAAATATCCAATATTAAATTTTCACCCAGCTACTCACCTCTAAACATCAATGATGAGTTACACCTTCAGTTTCATGCTATTATGGTTCTACTTGGAAAAAATGGCTAGCCCCAACATTTCCTTTTGACTGCATGTACAATTTTAATTGTAAAGGTGTGTATGTTTGTATCCCTCAAGTGTTTTATGGCCTCTAGCTAGATCACCATGGATAATGTTCAAGCAGAGATTTATAGCTTTTCAAGTGTCTTATTAGTGTTCACCATCTTCGATTTAGAAAATAAGCAGTGGAATTTGAATTATGTTCATTCCAATTGACACTAAGGAAAGAAATTGTTCTAATGGCTTGAACACAATAATTCAATTTAGCAAACAAATTTCTGATCCATCCTTCAAAGTTCAATGCCTAACACATTCCTACATACATAGATAAAATACCAGAGTTAAAAAAAAAGGTTAGGGGAAATACATTCGATTATCAGCGACATGAGAAATCATAAAAATCAAAATGGGCTGGTGAATCGACAAGTTACACTGTAGATTGCTCTCATCAGAAATGATAAAAACCAGAGACTTGTAGAAAGGCCAAAAATGGAACCTCAACCTAATACATATGTTACATAATACTCTACATGGAAAAAGAAAGTGTCAGAAGTACGATGCACCTCTAATAGACCATCATATATGGCGTGTCACTTTGCTTGTCACTCAGCTCAAAGAATTTTCCACAAAGTGCAATTAGCTCACTGTGTTTGCCCATGGTCAAGCCCACTTAGCTACTATGGCCCATGGCAAGACCACTTAGCTTTCTATCAGATTCACTTATAAATAGAAACATTAATGTAGCTGGTGCTTGTAGTTATGCTAACAAATTTCTCAGAAACTCAATCAGGAGGACTGATTATGTGATGAAAAGTGCAAGTGATGTTAAGAATGGTGAATCTGAGGAGCATTTCTCATGAGATGAAAAATACCTAATAAAAAGGCTATATAATTTGCTTGGTGATAGGTATTGCATTTCCTCTGTTCTACTAAAATTTGAAATGGGTTTGAAAACTTGGCCAATTTTATATTAGGACATGCTAATACTAACTAATTTCCTTGTTTTAATGATCATTTAAAATGTTCTACAAATGGGCTCTGATTGTTGGAATGCTTCTTGGTCGAACCGCTGAAGAGATTGAGAAATATTGGAAGAGACGAGCCTCTAATGAATAAAAAGTTGAACTTTGTTTTCCTCTGTAATAGGTATGTATTCATATTGAATTTCACCCAAATGAAGCAACTGACTTGGAATCTGTACAAAGCGATTCTAAGAATGAGATTGTTCACCATGTGTATATGTGGATTAAGTACAATTTTGAGAATGGTCAAAGAGTTCCATGGGCATTCTATACCATTGATTACACTCTATGAAACAAAAATCTGATTATTTTCTCCCAAAATAGAGTATTTTTATCATATTGGGAAGTGCATAGACCTATTAGGCCAGGGTTATGAAATTATTGTTTTGTACCCCCTCCCCTTTTTCTTCTTTCTTTTAAGACATCTATTGCCCTGTGCAAAAAATTTGTTGTATCCAGTTGTATATGCCATTTCATTTATGCTATGAAATGAAAATTCTCTATATTAATGACCTTCTGTGCACTGTTGGAGGAGGAATAAGGTTGATGTGGGTGAATGGACTCTTTCTGTACTCTACTCTATGAGTTGCTCGTGTAAATTAACCTGGTTATGAGGAAAAAGGAAGCTTGTTTGCTTCTTGGATTTTCATTTCTGAAAGTTCACAAGTCACCTGGCACACTGATCCACAAAGAAAGAACTGGTCAACATGATTTTTCTTTTCGTCTTGCATAGATTCATCTGATAAAAGAATTTTAAGAAATCTTGAAGAAACCTTAAAAAAAATATTAGCATTACTTCCATATGATCATATATCTAAATTATGTGAACTACAACCCCTGACAAAATTTCCTCCAGAGGCTGGAAGAATGTAGCCAAAGATTGCAAAGTCTGTCCCTACACCAGAGCATTATTTTGTCCAGTAATATAGAAGACTTAGCCCAAGTAAAAACTAGCATACTAATAGTAATTTAGTTTACTTAAAAAATTCATATAAATAATGACAACAATTAATTCAAATGACGATAATTGTTCTTGACTGCATTTATACTTTGTTTATGGTTACATTGCTACTTTTGGCTACATTTATACTTTGTTTAGAAATAGGGGTATTTGATTGGAAGGTGGCAAACATAACTGAAAGATAGATTAGTTAAGACTCAAACCTTGGTTGCTCCACCACTGACCTACTGGCCATCTTACAAGTTTATTTCTCGTGCAATTTTCATTACAATTCACCTGTTGCTCATTTTCTCTAAAAAAATTGTACTTTTTTGGGGTCTATTCTTATTGCAATTTGGGTGCTGCTCATTTTTCTTCAACCACTACATGGAAATTGAAATGAATGCATTAAGTTGCAGAGTAAATCATAGTAAACAATATTGTCAAATCACAATATATATTAAATTTAATGCCTGCTCCAAAAATTAAACAAAACAATAGCTAATTGTGTTTATGTACACCCATTTTTTTCACTCTACTCGAATTTTCTCCAGTCATGTCATGTCTTCAATGAAATTTCACAGCTGAATTAAGTAAGCAATCCTTGCATGTTTTGTTCTTGGAAGTGTAGAATTTAAATAATATTACAGCTATTCAATTGAGGTGAATTTTGTGGTTTTGCAATCCTTGTATGTCTTCTTGCTAAGTTCATATATTTGTCTGTATTTTACAGACAACTGTTACAAAATTTTGAAGATGTAGAGTGGTTTAGTTGTTGCTGATCTCCTATTGCATATTTTTGAAAATCTTCCATTGATCACTTTAAGTGGAAAGTGAGGCATCTACATAGATGATACTTTTAAGTTTTTGTTGACAATAAAAGGAGACAAAGGGAATAAAGAGGGAGCAAGAGTAGGAGATATGGGGAGAGATAGGGGGAGGGATGGAGAGAAAGGGAGAGAGATAGGTAGAGGAGGGATAGATAGAATGTGGGGAAGAGGGAGAGAGAAGAAGAGGGGGGAGAGGGAGAGGGAGAGGGAGAGATATAAATAGAGGGTGATATAGAGAGATAGAAAGGGATAGGAAAAGAGATAAAGAGATAGGGAGATATATGTAGAGAAGGATATGGATAGAAAGATATAGAGAGATGAGTGAGAGGGAGATAAAGTGAGAAATAAAGATAAAGATATGGAGTAGAAGAGATGGAGTGAATAAGATAGAGAATGGAGAAGGGGGGGAGAGGGAAAGGATATATATGTATAGGGATGGTGATAGAGAATGTAATAGAGAAAGTGATAAGAGGTAGATGTAATGAGGTATATATAGAGAGGGGAAAGGAGAGATGGGGAGATAGAGATAGACGGGGCAAGAGTGAGAGAGAAAGAAGGTAATAGAGAGGTATAGATAGGTGAAAAGATAAAGAGATAGAGATAGACGTAGGGAAGGAGAAAGAGGAAATTTGTAAAGCACCTCCATTCTCAAGATGTAAAATGAGGCATTCGTCACACATCTTGGCCCTGAATAATCTTGGAATAAACCAACACATTATATGCACATTCGCAATAAGTTCTAGGTATTTAACATCCTTAGTATTTGGTTTCTTCTCTCTTGACAAATGGTCACCTTCATTATCGTGTTTCTTACAATTAAAATTTTGTTGGCTTACTGATGTCTTATCGAGGGCCGAGTTGTCGTATCTATGGTGATTGTTCATTTCCACATCAATGAATCAAGTTTTCACCATTGATGGTGTACAAATTCTTACTGACCTCCCCATAAAGCTGGCAACATCACACAGTAAGTTGGAATGTTTTCATAGAACTCACCACAAGCATGTTTCTTGAAATTATTTATAATAATTCGTTTCATTTCTTGAAAGTATCCTTATATTATAGTAAAAGAGAATCAAATTTATAGTTTATTTATATGAATTTTACACCAAGAACCACCTACTTATATCTACATATAATCTCTATATTCATCTTTGTCCTCGCAAAGTCCTATCAAAACTGACTTTTAGCACTTGCGAGGATTCTTTAATTATTACGTGGAAGGTGTCCCCTTTTTTAAGTGAATCAAACTAATTTATAGATCTTCAACTCCATTTATTCTAAAAGAGATGCAAAACGATTTAAATCATCTTACGTGTTTGATGGTTCTAGAAGAGATGTAAAACGATTTAAATCATCTTACTTGTTTGATGGCTCTAGAAGAAATGCGAAATGATTTAAATCATCTTAGTGTTCACATTGCTTTACTGAATATCCATTTGATTGTGGTCTTTAGATAAGGTGATTGGACATGCTTACAACTTTTTACTTTAGTATATAGTGATGCGTAAAGCTACACTTATATTATAGTTAATTAAAAATTAAATGCATGCACTATACCTGTGGGGAATATTGGGTTCAAATGTATACATTTTGTAGATTCAAATTTACATTTTCTTTCAATTTTTACCCCTTCCCTTCAATATATTGCCAAACTATATCCTGCTATCGGCTTAACCATTGCACCACATTAAGGTGCAAGTGCTAGTGTATATATAGAAGTATGTATACACACACACA